>QAOA01001205.1:85956-88673 GCA_003255065.1 Cercis canadensis
CAAATTTTTGTAAGAAAAAAAATAACAAAACTTTAACGTAGATAAAACTGGTTAACTTTGCAACACCAAACTAGTAGTTAGCAATTAAGGAAAAATGTTTCTTTTAAAAAAATAATTAAAAAGAACATATCAAAAAGAAAAAAGTAAACAAAATAATATGCATGCAAACCCTAAACCACCATCGGTGGGGGTGGTGAGAAGGCACCATGGGGGAAAAGCAAGATCGGGTGAGCCAAAGTGTTGGGTTTTCTATGAGAAACCGTGCCAATGGTGGGAAAAAAATTAGGCAAGCGTTGAGGAACCATGAGAGGGAGCAGAAGAATCATTGAGAGAGAGCCTGATTTTAAATATGCAGAGGAAAATAGAGAAGAGAATCAGAAATGCTCAAATCGATTTTCACTTATTTTGGTTCTTCAAGTGGGCTTTTGGGTTTAGGCCCTCCTGCTCTTGCAGCATACACAATTGGAAAAACAGAGGAAAACATGTCTTTCATAATAGTGGCGGTGACGCCGAAGAAGCTCACCGGAGACCACCAGAGAATGGTGGTTAGTGAGAAGTCATGGCTAATGGCTCAAGTAGATATGGAAGAGGTCGAAAGAGAGATAATTGGGGCATTGGGGCTTTAGGTGAGTTGAAGGGTAAGGGTGGTGTAAAATAATCTTTTTATATGGAAAAAAAAGTTTTTCATACCATGAAAATCTTGGATTCCTAACTCTTTCTTGAAAATATTTTTATGAGAAACTTGCTCCAAAATTATTTTTAAAAATCTCACTTTTTTAAGAATATTTTTTTAAAAATTTGTACCAAACATGAGAATTTTACTTTCCCAAATTGAAATTCTCATGAAACTTAAAAAAAAAATTGTACCAAACACCACCTTACCACCTTACAATGAAGCAATATTCTAGCACCGCAAAAGTGAGAGTGACGCCCTTTCAACATTTTTTTTTTTGTTTTCGGAAACAACATGAGCTTACTTTCTTTTAGCTAAAGATAAAGCAAAAGACTTAGTTGCGCAGTGGGGCAATCAAATGGTGAACAGAAAGTACAAATAATTCTAAAGTCTAATTAGGTTTAGGCAAAGAAAAGGAAGCAAGAGAACCAAAATATTTGATAATAGAGCCGTTAGAGATGAACAACCAGAGATCAATAGGAACCAGTGCCGTTTTAGGGGAAAGGCGAGGAAACTCATACAGCGAGGTGGTGCAACCGTGCAAGGCATCAAGAGCAAATGGAATCTTCTGTTCTTACAACAAGACCAGATCATCAAGGAGCATAACCAAAGAGAGAAACAACCCCAGAGGCATCATGCAAAGAACTTCTTACGTTAAACAACGGGACATGCTGTTCTTCTCAGCTCAATGACATAGAAGTAGAAACACCACGAAATCAACAAGGGAATTTTCATGCCTCTGCAACCCTCTCAAATGAAGATCGAGCTTGTATTAGGGCCCAATGGAACTATTCATTCATTCTCAGAACTTATGGAAAGTTTTTTGACAGGAGAGCCTACAAAACAATTTGGAAAAACTTTGGAATCTATGAAGCCCCTTCTCTCTCATAGAAATAGGACAAGGTTTCTTTGTAGCCCAACTTTCCTGTGCTGAGAATTTAGAAAAGGTGCTCACCTAGGGTCCATGTTTTTTAGGCCAACATTTCATTTCTCTTAGAAAATGGCAACCAAACTTTAAGCCGGAGGAAGCTCTGAAAGACAACTTGGTCATCCACTGGGTGAGACTCCCCCACCTACCCTTGGAGTACTATGATCCAAAAATCCTGAAACGTGTCGGCAACTCCCTGGGAAACCTGATCAAACTAGACGCAAGAACTTCTTCCATGAAGAAAGCCATATACGCTAGGATGTGTATCCAAGTAAACAAAGACAAAATGGCTTCCTCCGTCTCCATAGATGGGCACACCCACGAGATTGAGTGATATTTAAATTATTACTGTTTTTAAACTTATTTACACAATTATAACACTTTTAAATTTATATACCTAAATATTACACTTTCAAAAAAAATTAAAAAAAAAAATGAAGTTTGATTTGTGGGGCCCACTAGACACGCCAATGGGCTATGACGTGTCTCTTCTTGGCGGTCCCACAGTCATTTATATATCAAAGTACACATTTAAAAAAAAAACTAATATACACAACAAGAAAAGACACGCCGTGGGGCCATTGACATGTCTAGTGGTTCCCACGGGTCAAACTTTTTTTTTAAAAAAAAAAGTGTAATATTTAAGTATATAAATTCAAAAGTGTTATAATTATATAAATAAGTTTAAAAACAATAATATTAAGGTCAAATACCCCTCATTGAGGCAGTCTGTTTTGCACATTTAATAATATATTAATTAATTCACATAAAAAATAATATTTAATTAATAATTTTGAATCAAGATTCCCTATTTTGAAATGTTCCCCAATTAATACATGTCCACGGATCTTAAATATTAATTTCAATAATTTTTTTATTTTATGCTCATTATAATTTAATTAGCAAATGATATGTAATTGAGTGATATTTAAATTATTCTCAAAATTTATAAATTTTATATTTAAATATAAGTTTGTAATCAAAGAATCAAAAAGAAAACTTACATTAATTAAACAAGTACAAAGAGAGCACAACTATTACAAAAACTTTTAAAAAGATTAAAATTCCAAGTTTAAATTCCTATTCCTAATAAATAAATATATATATATATATATA
>QAOA01001205.1:88692-268209 GCA_003255065.1 Cercis canadensis
TGTTATTCTTACCTCATTCATTTTTCTCATGATTTTAGTTTTTTTTTTTTTTTTGCTTTACACTTAAGGTATTTTTACGCCCTTTAGATATGAGACTAATTTTTGTTCAAAACAAAAACAGTAATTAACAAATTCTTCCTAATAAATGTGACTCCAAAGATTACATTTCAAGACTTTTAGCCTAAAACGTCTTAGAGCTTAGTTTGTTTTCATTGAGCAAATACCTTGTTGATAATGACTTTAGCATTTTAACATGCCCACTCAGAGCTTTATAATTAAACAAGAAAACTTCATTTGGTTACTACTGAGCTATCGGTTTATTTTAAGTATTTTTTTACTGAGATAAGTTTAGGTTATGAAAAAAAAAAAAGCCAATTGATTTAAAACACCTTCCTATTATCTCTTTTTGGTAATATGTTAGTATGAGATTTAAACTTTTAACTACTGCAATTCGCAACTAAATCAGACCTAGGGACTTTACTTTTCTATTTTTGGTAATATTTAACTTTTAATTTTCTCTTAATCTTCATTAGAGTCATATTCTGAAGCATGTACGTTAACCAAAAAATATATTCTGAAGCATGTACAGATGCCCCATTAAGAAACAAGAAAAAGCATTAAGCGCATCTAGGGTCCCTTTAACCAACGGTCAAGATCGAGAATTACAACTACATACTTAGCAGTGTAAGCACAAGTGATCCGAGACGCACAGTAACATTCCCGTCAGACAGTTTGCCATTGCCAATTTGCATTGCGATCCTCGAACAGGATTCGTTTTCCCAATTCCCAATACCAGTCAGTGGAAAGCGCGAAGAGAGGTGAGAGGAAAGTTACTGGACTCTGGCGGGAGAAACGACGGCGTTTTTTATATCCATCTGCAGGTTGCCAGTGCCACTCTCCAGAGTGTAAGAAAGAGGCAGATGAAGTTGATTGGAGACCAGAGCACCAGCAACGGTGTCACAGGCGAAGGCCAGCAAGGTCGGACGGTCTTGGTTGGGGTAAGGTTGGATCCCCGTAGCCGGGAATTGCTGACATGGGCTCTTGTCAAAGTGGCTGAGCCTGGTGACCTTGTCATTGCTCTTCACGTCCTCGACACCATAACTGGTTTCTCTCTCTCTCTCTACTTGATTTTGCTTATGTTTTTAGTTCTACTTAACCTGGATTTCATGGTCCAGAGGGCACAGCATCACTTCTCTCTCTTGTAAAGACTTTTGATTCTGTTCTCGCTGTATATGAAGGTTTCTGCCACTTAAAGCAGGTTCGGCACAGCTCTAATTATGTTGTCTCAAAATTTTCGCGTTTACATTTTCCTAACTGTTTGCTTAGATGCCGAGAAAATGCAGACTAATTTCAACTAATTGTTAGAATTATTTCTTAATTCTTGACAACTCAACGTGTAACACCTTTTTCCTGTTTTCCTGATACATGAAGTTCTTTATGTCTGTTTTCTCTTTTTTTTTTTTTTTTTTAATTTGCCTTAAGAATAATATTGAACCTAAAGTACGGAAACCATTTTCCAGGTTGATCTAAAGCTCAAAGTATGTAGAGGTGCGTCGGTTCAGAAGCTCCTTGTACAGGAGGCAAAATCATGCGGTGCCACGACGGTAATTGTGGGAACTTCTAAAACCCATCACGCGATCCGGTCATCAGCATCTGTTGCCAAGTACTGTGCTAGAAAATTGCCCAAGTATTTTTCTGTCTTGGCGGTTGATAATGGCAAAGTTGCATTCCACAGGGAGGCTACTAAAATAAGTGCTGAGCAAGGTTGCCGATATACCTTTGTTTCTATGTTTCTTTTGCTGATTTCTTTTTTTTTTTTATTATTATTCAAGAGCATTTCTATTTGCTTATACCCTATGTTTTCCTTTTGTGAGGTTCAATGGCTGAATGTTTACAGCCTTGATCAGAAATAATACAAACTGTTACTTTGATGGCAGTAAAATTAAATGAAGGCCCAATATTCTCACGAAAATCCTTCTCATCATATTCTAAGAAGAATCTTAAGAATTGTGAAAGGTGTGCACGGGTGACGGCACTGCAAGAGAATTTTGCAATTGAACATACGCAAGTGTTATCTGATGATCATGAAAAGGAAAATTCATTGCCATTGGTACCAATCCAAAAACTTGACGATGTTCCAAAGTTTTCAATAGTGGTTCAGGAATCAAACCAGTCAAAGCCTGCTTGGTCACTCCTCCGCCAGGCATTTCTGCCCAAAAAGCACACGCAGAAGTCTTTCTTGAGAAATGCATCTGTTTTTCAACAAGTATTAAGACAACCAGGCTGGCATTCTTCTGCTGTAGTCCATCCAGATCATAAACAGATTAATATTAAACAGAATGATGATTCGACCCTTGATGGGGAGAGTGGTGCCATGGTGTCACTTGGATCTGGTGCTATCGCTCATCCTCTTTGTAGTGGCTTGAGAGGGCTTCCCAAAGAATTGTTGGGTTTACAACAGAAGTACTCATCTTCATGCAGATTTTATAGTTTCCAGGAACTTGTATCTGCAACGGCTAACTTCTTGCCTGGTTTGTTTTCATCAATCCAGCTTTCTTGCCCTTGTACTTATTATAGTCACTTATTTGTGATATCCTTTGATAAGATTTTGATCGTGTTTTCAGAAAATTTGGTTGGCAAAGGTGGTAGTAGTCATGTTTACAGAGGATGTCTTTCAGATAGCAAGGAATTGGCAGTGAAAATTTTGAAGCCATCTGAAGATTTGGTAAAAGAGTTTGTTCAGGAAATTGAGATCATAGGGACTTTGCATCACAAGAACATAATATCTCTCTCTGGGTTTTGTTTTGACGACAGCAATTTACTATTGGTTTATGATTTTTTATCAAGAGGAAGCCTAGAAGAGAACCTCCATGGTAGATAATTATTTGGCCTTGTCTGCTGTGAACATAAATATTAATATTCTCCAGTTTGTTTTTCTAACTCATATTTTCTGGTGAAGGTGATAAGGACTGTAGTGCATTTGGTTGGCGAGAGAGGTACAAGGTGGGTGTGGGTATAGCTGAGGCATTGGACTACCTGCATAATGGTTCTGATCAGGCTGTGATCCATAGGGATGTGAAATCTTCAAACATCCTTCTTTCAGATGATTTTGAACCTCAGGTGCTGTAACTTATCTTTCCCCCTTGCTGGATTCGTTGTTGTCACTTTCTGATATATCTGCCACTTCATTTCAAATATCCCAACCTGTAAACCTTGCGTTTTTGCCTTCAGCTCTCAGATTTTGGACTTGCCAGTTGGGGTTCTTCTGCATCCCATATTACTAGTACTGACGTAGCGGGGACCTTTGGGTGTGTATCATGTCCTGTTGTTCTTTCTTTTCCTTGTCTACTGTTTCATGGCTCAACATTTTTTATCTGGCAGATACCTGGCTCCAGAATACTTTATGCACGGTAAAGTAACTGACAAAATTGATGTATATGCTTTTGGTGTTGTACTCCTTGAGCTTCTTTCAAGTAGGAAGCCAATTAACAATGAATGTCCAAAGGGCCAGGAGAGTCTTGTGATGTGGGTAAGTTCGTTTTTGTGTTGTAAACTCAGCATGTAGGATTATTTTACATAAAATACTGTATACAAAATAAAAACCATTTACTTATAAACTAACGTCCTATCAGACATGTATCCTAAGAGTTGGAAGTTGTATGTGGTTGATGGCAATATCCAGGCAACACCAATTCTAAAGGGTGGCAAGCTTTCCCAATTGCTTGATCCACGCCTAGGCAGTGATTACGACTATTGTCAGATTGAAAGAATGGTTTTGGCTGCCACTCTCTGCATTAGACGAGCACCTAGACTTCGACCACAAATCAGCCTGGTGAGTCTTTTCCCTGTGCATGTTTTTTCCCATTCCCTTATTTTTGTTCCCTTTTATGTTCAAATAAATAAATATTTGTAGTGTTTCTTCACTGCATAGATATTGAAACTTCTGCATGGTGATGAAGAAGTGACATCATGGGCAAAACAAGAAGTTAGAGCACCGGAAGAGCTAGACAGCCTTGATGGGGAACCAGTTCCAACCAATATTCAGTCCCATCTGTGCCTTGCATTGCTGGACTTGGAGGATGATACACTTTCTATCAGTAGCACCGAGCAGACTGTCTCATTGGAGGCCTATTTGCAAGGATGGAGTCGATCATCAAGTTTTGACTAGAAATTGCTTGTTCGCACTATGCTGGAAGCATATGTTTCTTTCAATACATTTATACATATTCTTTTCTTTTCTTTTCTTTTCTTTTTCTTAGGTTAGATTTTTAAAAATTCTGCCGTCAGGCAGATTTGCTCTTGGAAGAGAGGTCCTGAAAAGAAGTTCAGCCCCCTCCTTGACTTGTAGCTTTGTCTCGGTTCATATTTCTACGGGATGGTTGTATTCCAATTCCACGTCTTATTTCGACTAAATTCCTTTCAGGCTTAAATTGCAAACGGCTTGAGAAGTGAGAACCCTGTGAAATATGAAGAGTAAATATTCCATTGGGAGAATGATCATTTGCTTCTTCGATGATTGAATGGCGATGTCTCCTCCAAGATTCTGGTCTTGTCATAGCATGTTCTGCCCCCTGTATCTTTCGGTTAATTTTCTTCATGAACCATAAAGGAATAAAGGAAAACTATTATTCTCCTCACCCACTAAGAGTATATTCTGTGAAATTTGTAATTAGTAACTCGGAGCAATAGTGGAGGAATTCTTGTGTGGACTGGGTCCATGGCTTTTTCTCCCACAGGGGTTCATGGCTTTCACTTTCACAAGAATTGGAGGGTCTTCCATCCACACTTAATGGGAGAGTAAAAGCCCAAGGGCCCATGAGTTCACACAAATTTCTGGTAATTGAGGCACGAATAAATAATCTTTACTTCATTAGCCAAAAAATAAAAGAATAATAATCTTTACTTATTCAAAGTCTACTGGTAAATACTGCCATATTGGAACTACCCAGAACAGTGAACAAGCATCCATCAGATTAGAATTAAATTCGAATGAAATCTCGAGTTTCTTTTATATATATATATATAGAAAACTTCTTGTATAAACACCAGTAAGTATTCATATGGTGACCAAATTCGTCACCATAAACTACCATAAATGCACAAAAGAGATACTCTCATAACTACATTTGGACCTGAAAGAAACCGACCCGTTAAGTTTTGTAATAACGATCTATATATTCAGTACCCTTTGAAATTCCCCAGTCATATCATCCAAATCAACTTCGGTTCTTTCTGTCATCTTCAATTTTTGAAGCTCTGAATTTAGTTCAGCAATCCGCTTCTGTATTTTCTCCCCCGCATCAGGTAATCTAGAAATCATCGCCTGCAGAGTTTTAAACAAGGTGAGGTTGAGAAATGTGGTCACTCTATAGCAGATAATCTAAAGATTTGCCTGTATTTTGATTTAGTAACTCCATATGCACAAATAAACACAAGTTAGTTTCATAAAACACATTCACGACAGAATCATTATTCGTCATTTTAATCATGAGTACTAATACTCGCCCAATCTTGCATTCACCAACATGCGCAAATCATACAAATAGTTCCATTTGGAGGTCAAAAGGAAAAACTTAAAGTGGGACCAACTAAACACACAGAGCCACCTGTAAAATATTATGCATGAAATACTACCCCAAGATCAGGAATGCAACAAAAAGAGTGTAAATTGAGTATGTTGGGTAAGTAGCTCCCACCGAATTACTCCTACACCAGTACACCACCCAAAAGGATCAGCTCAATTCCTACTACCTTAGTCGCCAAAACATCGAAGCCATGTATATCTGCCAAAACGGCACTGGCATGATAAAGCTAAATTTTGGGCTGAATGCAGCGTAGCTGTACATTTTGGCCACCTCAGCCATAAAGCCTGTATAGGCTAAAAGTGGTAGTATCATGGTATGACAATAATAATGATCACTTAAACGGTATGGAGGATGAGTATTTTTGCTGTGCTACCATTGGATGTCATACTTATTCGCATTTCCAATAAGATAAAGAAGAGGATACCTTATTTGTGAGTGTTTGAGAAAGCCGTTTAATTCTATCCCTAATTTCTGACTCAGTCAATTTACCAACACTGCTAGGGGAAGAACCTTTTTTGCTCAATTTGATATCCTTTGGATTAAATGCAAGCTCAGCTCTGTCAAAAAAGTGATCAAAGTGACTTTACATGCAAAAACATACTAAGAACATCCACGAGAAAACTGCCAGTTGACGATAGAATCATTAGTACCCATCGGCAATATCTTCAAACGAAGCAGATGCTGAAGTTCCAACACATTTAGTCCCTTGATTCCTGCTGTCAAATCATCAATGCGGCCTAGGTTTAATAAAGCAAATAATACGCCAAGAAACTATACTTACAGAGTGTAAACTAGAAGCGTATCTTAGTATGGTTCTCTTTCACGTCTCAATAGCACATCATTTAGTCAGTCACATTAAGTAAATTAAAAATATTTCAGCAATGCATGAACCTAAAGTATAATCAACATTACCTTGTCACTTCATCCTCAGGTCCAGCTTGAACTGGTGCCGTCTTCGAAAAAAGTAAACTGTGGTGACTAACTCCAGCTATGCCTTGACTTTTCAGAAACTCTATGTGTGCTTTAAAAGAGCCATCCCTACACAAAAACAGAAAAACTCATGAGTTATCATATTTATAAAACATATCAAAAAGATTGATGAAAGAAAGAACTTGAACTGACATATACACACTGTCAAAATGTGGAAGATTATCGAATGACCAACATAGTGTGCAAAGCACCATGGGAAAACGATGCTACCATTAGTGAATCATTTAAATGGGAATTAAGATATTGTCCACAATTTATTGCTAGCATTTAACAAGGTCCCATACAAAATCATGTTACACAACCTCACCCATAAATTACGAGGTAGAAAAGCAAGGTATGTCAAATTAAAGTAAAAAGCACATACAATAGCACAAACAAAACTAGGGATGAAACTTCTTTTATGCTTGAGTCGTTATAGAATGTAAATATGGTAATAAACTAGATAGCTGTTACAGGATGTAAATATGGTAATATAGCATAATTATAGGGATTGTAGCATAATCATAGGGATTAGTCTCTGTATATATATGACTGTCCTATCAATGAGAAATATACACTCTTCCACCAAATTTACATGGTATCAGAGCTTGGTACGAACAATTCGTCCAAGTTTCTATTAGGGGTTGTGAGAGGGTTTGTGAAAATTTGTGAGGGTGAGTCTAGGGCACCCATATAAGGTGTTTTTCTCGTCTCACCGCCACCTTCAGTGGGTTCAGAAGCCACCGGCAGCCAACAGGTGGCGGGTGTGTGAGCCATGCGCCGATCAGCCCTTCTGCCCAGCGGACCACGCGCGGGCACATGAAGGAGCGTGCGACGTCTTCTTCTTTTCCAATCTGTCTCACCGGCGTTCTCGTCCCATTTCAGGCAACATCCTTTAGTTTGGTCACTATTCCTCTCCTCTTTTGTTCCCTGTTATTCTATTTTGGGAATTCTGTTTTGGGAATTCTATTTGGGTTTATTTGGCTTTTGTTCTCCTTCTGTTTTCAGCGTTCTGGTGTGGCTGTTGGGATATTCTGGTTTGGTTTTGATATTCCGCTGTGGTGGTTTGATATTCTAGTGTGGTGGTTGACATTCTGGTTTTGTTTGCTATTCCGCTGTTGGTTTGGTTTGGTTGTTTCGTGTATTGATTCACCCATGGCAGCAAATAAACCCACGGTCATGGCTGAGGTGGTTCTTGTTATGTCAAAAATATCTGAACACAAACTCAAAGGCCCCAACTATTTAGACTAGAGTAAAATTGTTCTGGTGTATTTACGAAGCATTGAGAAGAACGATCATCTCACCTCTGATCCTCCTACGGATGATACCCGGAAAGCATGGTTGCGAGATGATGCAAGATTATTCTTGCAGATTCAGAATTCGATTGAGACTGAGGTACTTGGATTGATCAATCACTGTGAGTTTGTGAAGGAGTTAATGGAGTATCTGGATTTCTTGTACTCTGGACAAGGAAACATATCTCGTATCTATGAGGTATGTAAGAACTTTTATCAGGGAGAGCAGCAGGATAAGTCTCTTACTGCTTATTTTATGGGGTTCAAGAAAACCTATGAAGAACTCAATATGATTCTCCCATTCAGCCCTGATATCAAAGTTCAACAAGCTCAGAGGGAGAAAATGGCGGTTATGAGTTTCCTGACAAGTCTCCGTCCAGAGTTTGATGCTGTTAAATCCCAACTTCTCTTGGACTCTGAAACCTCATCCTTGCAGGAAACTTTTGCTAGAGTCCTACCCATAGTCAGGGGGAGGACGATGATTTGTTGGTTTATACTGTTCCCTGCTCTCACCCACCTACGGATACTTCTGCACCTCCTCCAGAGTCTACTCGGCCCTCTATTATCCATGTCTACACTAGACGGCAACCTCCAAATGCAAGTTCAGATTCATGACCTTCACCATCTGCTTCATCACCAGATCCAAGCTCCAGTGCTCCTCCTCTTGACCTTCCCATTGTTCTTCTTAAAGGTAAACGTCAATGTACTTATCCTATTGCTTTAGTTGTTTCCTACGATCACTTGTCTTCTCCTTCTCATTCTTTTTTGGCCAGACTAGACTCTGTATCCATTCCTAAAACAATTCGTGAAGCTTTGGCCCATCCTAGGTGGCGTGACAACATGATAGAAGAGATAAATGCTCTTGATCATAATGGCACGTAGACATTAGTGGATTTACCTATTGGCAAGAAAGCTATTGGGTGCAAGTGGGTATTTACAGTTAAAGTCAATCCTGATGGTTCTGTGGCCCGCTTGAAAGCCCGTCTCATTGCGAAAGGATATGCTCAGATACCTTTTCTCCTGTTGCCAAACTTACCTCAGTTCGTTTGCTGATCTCCTTGACAGCCACTCATGATTGGTCGCTGCACCAGTTGGATATCAAAAATGATTTTCTTCATGGTACTCTTCAAAAAGGATATGTATGGAAAAGTATGTCGGCTCCGAAAGTCACTGTATGGTCTGAAACAGAGCCCTCGAGCATGATTTGGCAGGTTTAGTCAAGTTGTTTTGAAATATGAAATGAAGAAAAGCAAGTCTAATCACACAGTGTTTTACAAGCGATCTAAGGATGGCATCATTCTATTTGCGGTATATGTTGATGACATTGTGATTACTAGGAGCGATAGCTCAGGCATATCTGGTCTCAAGACTTTCTTGCACTCCCACTTTCAGACAAAGGATTTGGGACCTTTGAAATACTTCCTAAGGGTTGAAGTCATGAGAAACAAGAAGGGGATCTTCCTGTTCCAAAGGAAGTATGTTCTTGATTTGTTAAAAGAAACAGGAAAAATAGGGGCTAAGCCATGTAGTACCCTAATGACTCCTAACATACAGCCTGCAAAGGATGATAGTGAACCATTTCATGATCCTGAGAGGTATAGGAGGCTTATAGGGAAGTTGAATTATCTTACAGTGACTCGCCCCGACATTGCGTATTTGGTCAATGTTGTCAGCCGCTTTATGTCATTCCCAACAGTCAACCATTGGGCACTCCTAGAACAAATCCTTTATTACTTGAAAGGAGCTCTAGGACGAGGATTATTTTATGGGCACCATGAACACACTAAAGTAGAATGTTTCTCTGGCATGATTGAGGCCTATTCTGATGCAAACTATACAGGGTGCAAGGATGATAGGAGATCCACTACTGGCTATTGTGTCTTTGTGGGAGGGAACCTAGTTTCATGGAAGAGTAAGAAGCAAAATGTAGTCTCCCGATCTAGTGCAGAATCAGAGTACAGATCCATGGCAAACTCAGTATGTGAGATTGTATAGATATACCAACTATTGAAAGAAGTTGGCTTCGAGCTCTCACTACCAGCAAAACTATGGTGTGACAACCAAGCTGCTCTTCACATTGCTTCTAATTCTGTGTTTCACGAACAAACTAAACATATCGAGATTGACTGTCACTTTGTTCGTGAAAAGATTAAAGAGAAGTTCATTACCACAAGATATGTAAGAACAAAAGAACAGTTAGGAGACATCTTTACAAAAGCCTTGAATGGAACCCGCATTGATTACATTTGTAACAAGATGGGCATGATTAACATCTATGCTCCACCTTGAGGGGGAGTGTTATAGAATGTAAATATGGTAATAAACTAGATAGTTGTTATAAGATGTAAATATGGTAATATAGCATAATTATAGGGATTGTAGCATAATCATAGGGATTAGTCTTTGTATATATATAATTGTTCTATCAATGAGAAATATACACTCTTCCACCAGATTTACAAGTCCTTGCATGGAAAAAAAATGTCAGCATCTCTGGTAAGGACAGGTTAAATCAAAAGCAAAATTAATTAAGGAAAAGTCTAAAAAACCCCCATGAACTATACTCTTATTGCACTTTACCCTCTTCAAAAACATAGAAAATACCTCCTTCAACTACGAAAATGTGCATTTTACCCCCAAATACCAGATGGACGTCCATTAATGGACAAAAAGAATCACGTGCCATGCACGTGCAATCCCAAAACTCAGAAAACCATAGCTAGGAACTCCAAAATCCTTCCTTCAAAAAATTTGGAGAAATTCATTCTTAATTAGAGAAGAATAAGATAAGAAGTGAAATCGTAGCTAGAAACTCAAAAACCATAGCTAATATCCTCAAAACTTGCTTGGGTAGTGTTAGAAAATGAATTTTGAAACCCCTTGAATAATTTGGAGAAAGATTGAACCATTTGAAAAAAGAAATTGCTTGGATAGTGTTAGAAAACGAATTTTGCACAAAACCCCTCAAAGAATTTGGAGAAATTCACTCTTGATTGGCCAGATTGAGTGACATGTACCGTTGCTGCATTTAGCTTTTTGTGCTTCCTTAAAACTAATAGCATAATATTGTTGCAAATTTCACAAACTTTAAAATGATATATGATTTGTAAATTTTAGTTGAGAAATAAGAGAGATATGAAGAGGACTCGAATGGATTTGAAAACGGGTCGAATTCTGGAAATGGACACCCGCTGGAGGTTGAAGATGATAATTTTTGAATATTATAATTTGGCCCTAAAACTTTTTAAATATTACTTTTTGACCCCATTTTAATAAATTTATTTTCATTTATACACTTATAAATTGCACTATGGCCCAGATTAAACACTCCACGTGCCAAACACGTGATTCTTTCCGTCTAATTTTGGATGTCCGTCTGGGTCTTGGGGGTAAAACACATATTTTAATAGTTGAAGGAAGTCTTTCTTACATTTTTGAAGTATAAGGGGTAAAGTGCAATAAGAGTATAGTTCAGGAGAGTTTTTTAAACTTTTCCCAATTAATTATATGATAACACATTTTTAAAGTTATAGACTCATTACACTGTATGTTGGCGACCATGTTCCTCCTCTAATTGCCGCTGGGTAACAGATACATCAAATCCCTCTTTTGGGAGGCTGAAAAGCTCTCTGAGATCCTGAAAGGGATGAATAGAAGATATGTCCACCACATCACATCTCCATCAAAGATCTGAAAATTGTACCTCTCTAAGCAACAAATAACATTTCTAAACTTGTACCTGCTGGCTAAAGTACCGAATTTGTTCTTTATGCTCAGTTGCACTTCTAAATAAGCCTCCCTTATATACCTAAAATACATGCAATTTGCGTGTCAAAAGAATTCAATAAATGTCTAAGGTACACATCATTATGCCAATGTAGTTCAGTCAAAACTACGTCTATAACAATAATAAATTTCTTTCTCCATGACATTGATACTCTTCACAGAAACACGAATAGGCTGGGCAAAATTTACCTGCTTCCTGTATATCTTTTCTTCAACAGTACCACATGTCATTAGCCTGTACACAAGCACATCTTTTTTTTGACCAATACGATATGCACGATCAACACTTTGGTCATCCGTACTGCGGAAAAATAAATATTGTTGAAACAGTTAATAGAGGTTGACAGCCAGACCATTAAGTAACTTCCTTGGGGAAGACCAAAACTCAAATTAGGAGAAAGCAACATTTTCAAAGGCCCAGTTTTCTTAGCATGCGATATCAACATTAAGGAATTTTAAAATTCCAGTAAGAGTAAATGAACATGACCTATGATCACAAAGCAATTGAAACTCACTGACTTAAACTACGGGCACATGTATAATAGTTCAATCAGGTCATCCAGGAAGATCTGGTTGAATTCTACAAGACACCAGAGAGGAATAAATAAATAATCAAAAGAAGCACTCTGCCAAGCTGCATGCATATTCAATTCAATTTGATTATCATATTGTAGAACTTTATGACATGGAAAACCTACTTATAATAGAGATTTTGCTTAAAAATCTGTCTACAATGAAATAGAAGTGAAAAGCTAAAGAAAGGAAGCAGATACAGTGTCGAACTTTTTAACCACAATCACTCTCTACCGAAGAATACAACAACAGTAGCTCTTAACTTTTATAATAAATTCTGGAAAATCTTCCCATCTTTTCATTGTAAAAGAGGTTCAACGCGTTTTTTATTTCACAAATAACATATTAAACAATTTACCAACAACTTTTTAAAAATAAAATTTCATCAATTCAAAGACAAGGGAAAGAAACATTTGGGAGATACACCTTGGGTTCCAAGCCGGATCAACCACAATCACGCGATCTGCTCTTGTAAGTGTCAGCCCTAAACCCCCAACTTGAGATGTCAACAAAAATATGGGAGCTCCAACACCTTCTTGGAAATCCTGAAATTAAAATAACAAAGACGTAAGACAGGAGAATCTGGAAAGAAAGACAAAAGGTATTAAACATGTAAAACACTTACATTAACAATCCTTATCCTTTCACTGGCTTTCGTTGTACCATCAATTCGTAAAAACGCATAACCTTTGGCTACTAGTGATTCCTATAAACAAATAGTACTCACCTTTAAATTAACTTTAATTCAAAAGCATACAATAACAAATAAGTAAGCAATGCAAGACATTTCCAAAGACCTTCTACTAATAACGTCACCAAGATGGTTTTTAAAATTTTAGTAACCACTATTTTGGCATATCCAGCTGCAGGCAAGCCTTATTACAGACAAGGAGAATTCCAAAATCTAAAGCATGTTTGGATACCACCCAGAATCCTAAAATCAATCCTGGGTGGTTGAAAATCAATTCTGCCCAAAAGTAAGATGTTTGGCAATTTTTTGCTGTATCCTTTTTTGCATTTTGAATCTTGAGAACCAATTTTGAGGGAAGTAACTTCTTATTTCTTCTAAGAATCAATTCTTCCAAAATTAATTCTGTCAAAACTAATTCTCTTCATAATCAAATCTTGAAAAAAGTAATCCAAACATAAAAAAAAAAACAGTCAAAGAAATGCTTGGCCCTTAAGTGTGAAGCGTCCACAGCTAAAATACTTGTAAGAAACTCAAAATAAAGAATATAAATACTGAACCAACCTGAATAAGATTAAGCATCTTGCGCGTTTGAGAGAAGATAAGAACATTATGCCCTTCTGGAACCAGATTATCCTACAAAAGAGAACGTAAATTTCTACATTGTGCAAAAAAGTGAAGACCAAACTATCAACAGTTTGACATTGGCACTCACCAACAGTGACAGTATGAAAGATATTTTGCAGGATACATCATATTCATCTGCAAACTCATCTGTGTCAGCAACATCTGCTATGTGCATCGCCAATTTTTCTGCAGCATTAACCTCTTCTGGCTTTAGCATTGAGTCCATCCCTTCCAACACATCTTCAGCCGCTCGCTTTGTCAACAGAAGTGGATGATCACATATTTTTTTCAAAATCTGTTTCAGTTAAAGGTCTTTTTTGAGTAATCAAGAAAGAAAGATATAGTAGTAAACAAGATTTGACAAAGATAATGACAAATAAGAAAACTCAATTTTAAACTATGATATAACACAAGGACAAGAAAGCGAGAATAGTAAAAACTATATAACACAAATTACCGTAAGTGCAGCTAGTGGTGAGCCATCAAATGCAGAGAGTACAATCTCACTCTTCAGAAATGCTTCGTAAAGATGACGCTACATGAGACGGAAACAACTACAAACTGTTAAGACACATCTAATGTAACCATAAAGAGAGAAGATAAGAACAACAACAACAGAGAATTCCATATCTGACCTGAACACTGGTCAATCGAAGCCACACGATGATTTCTTGTTTCTGAGAAAGTTTTGCTGTTGTTTTCTTGTCATCTTGGCTGAAAACCTCACTCTTCAAACGTCTCAAAAAGTAAGGCTGAATACAATCTCTCAGCTCCTATGAAGAAAGTAGCAGTCATCTTCTTCAAGTCAATACAAGCAATTTGTTTTTAATTGGTAACGAAAGAGAGAGACTGCAACATGTTATAAGGAGATGTATTTGCACAAGGAAGTTCAACATGTCTAATCCAGGTATTCCATATATTACCTTGCATCAGTACGCTAACATAAAAGACATAATCGAAGTTGTTGAGAGAAGAAAACATCAACTAGCATCTAACTTCAGTGACTGATAAGTAACGTAGAAAGCCAGCACCACCAACACATAGAAGCAGTAAATTTGAGGAGTTGGGTGTTTATTAGAAAGAGATCACGCTAACTTAATGTCTGCAAAGAGTAATATTTTCTTGTGATGTCGATCATAATGCAAACATTCAAATGTGCACCTAGCCACTTTACAAGATTAAATAAGGGGGGCCCATGCAGGTCATGACAGATATATTTGTGAGAATAGTGGAAAAGGTTGTGAGACTAGCTTCTCACATCTATTATTTATACTAATTGTACAGCAATAACGGGCCTAATCATGGGCCTAATCATAAGCTAATTACAAGCCTAAACATATGCTATAATAACTACAGTATTTACAGCTAATATTCTAACACTCCCCCTCAAGCTGGAGCATACATATTATATGTTCCAAGCTTGTTACAAATGTAGTTAACCCGAGGGCCTCCGAGAGACTTAGTGAATATGTCTGCTAGCTGGTCATTTGATCTAACAAAACTAGTAGCAATATCCCCTGAAAGTATTTTCTGTCTAACAAAGTGACAGTCAATCTCTATATGTTTGGTCCTTTCATGGAAGACTGGATTGGAGGCAATGTGGAGAGCTGCTTGGTTATCGCATATTAGTTTCATCTGTTGAATCTTCATGAATTTTAACTCCTGAAGTAACTGTTTCAGCCATATGAGCTCACAGGTTGCTTTAGCCATGGCTCGGTATTCTGCCTCAGCCGTGGATAGAGCAACAACTGATTGTTTCTTGCTCTTCCATGACACTAGATTGCCCCCAACAAATACACAATATCCAGTGGTTGAGCGTCTATCGTATGGACAGCCTGCCCAGTCAGCATCTGAATATCCAACCACCTGAGTATGTCCCCTACTTTCATACAATAGGCCTTTACCTGGTGCCTTCTTGATGTATTTTAAAATACGAACTACTGCATCCCAATGACTGTCACACGGAGCACTTAGAAATTGACTAAGTACACTCATAGGGAATGCAATATCAGGACGTGTCACTGTAAGGTAGTTGAGTTTCCCAACAAGTCTCCGATATCTACTGGGATCTGATAAGGGCTCCCCCTGATCAGGTAGGAGCTTGACATTTGGATCCATTGGAGTCTCCACAGGTTTGCAGTTTGACATACCTGTTTCTTTCAATATATCCAAGGCATATTTTCGCTGTGAGATGGTAACACCCTTTCGGGATTGAGCAACTTCTATTCCCAGAAAATACTTGAGTTTGCCCAAATCTTTTGTCTGAAAGTGCTGGAATAGATGTTGCTTGAGTTTTTGTATGCCTTCTTGATCATTCCCTGTAATCACAATGTCATCCACATAGACAATCAAGTACATGCATCGGTTAGGGGATGAGTGAAAGTAAAAGACTGAATGATCAGCCTCACTCCGAGTCATACCAAACTGTAGGACAACTGAACTAAATCTCCCAAACCAAGCCCGTGGAGATTGTTTAAGTCCATAGAGAGATCGGCGAAGTCGACACACCAATCTAGACTCCCCCTGAGCAACAAATCCAGGAGGTTGCTCCATATAAACTTCCTCTTGCAATTCGCCATGTAGAAAGGCATTTTTAATATCCAATTGATAAAGGGGCCAGTGGTGAATGGCAGCCATAGAGAGAAAGAGGCGAACAGATGTCATCTTGGCAACTGGAGAGAAGGTATCACCATAATCAAGTCCGTAGATCTGGGTGTATCCCTTGGCAACCAACCGGGCTTTCAAACGATCTATTTGGCCATCAGGGCCAACTTTGACTGTATAAACCCAACGACAACCAACAGTGGATTTACCACGTGGTAGAGGCACCAAATCCCAAGTGCTATTAGAGTCTAAAGCAGCCATCTCATCAATCATTGCCTTATGCCAGCCTGGGTCAGAAAGTGCTTCACCTACATTTTTAGGAATAGAAACAGGAGACAAAGACGACACAAAAGCAGAATATTGTGGAGACAAACGGTGATAGCTCACAAAATTATAAATGGGATAAGGATTGCGAGTAGAACGAATACCTTTGCGGTCAGCAATAGATCGGTCCAAGTCAGAGATCGGAACCTGAGAAGTGACTGGAGCAAGAGATGAATCCAATGGGGCAGGAGCAGGGAGGTCATTGGTGGGAGGGTTGTCAACAGGCTCAAGGACGGGTGGCACGATGGGTGGGTGCTCAACAGGCCCAGTGACAGGTGGCACAATGGTAGGGTCCTCAACAGGGTCAGGTCGAGGCCGACGATGGTAGGTGAGGAGAGGAGGTGCCGAGTCCTCTGTATGACCAGTGGAGTCATGGGACGAAACAACCTGTGGAAGAGGACTAGTGCAAGAAATGGGGAGATCCTGAGTAACAGTAGAACAATCAGGATGCCCTAAAGAAGGAAAGAAAGGGGTTGTCTCAAAGAAGGTGACATCCGGGGAAACAAGATATCGTTTGAGTTCAGGAGAGAAACAACGGTAACCTTTTTGCAAACGGGAATAACCCAAAAAGACACATTTGAGGGATTTTGCATGTAACTTATCTTTACCTGGAGTGAGATCATGAACAAAACATGTGCAACCGAAGACACGAAGAGAAAGAGAGTAGAGTGGCTGATTGGGAAACAAAAGAGAATGAGGCACCTGATTTTGTAAAACAGAGGATGGCATGCGATTAATCAAATAACATGCAGTGATAACCGCATCTCCCCAAAAACGCAGCGGAACATTATTATGAATGAGGAGAGTACGGGCAGTCTCAATCAAGTGTCTATTTTTCCGCTCAGCCACCCCATTTTGTTGAGGAGTATGAGCACAAGAAGAGTGATGGAGAATGCCCTGAGAAGTCATAAAAGATTGAAATGGAGCAGAAAAATATTCTCGGGCATTATCACTCCGGAAGGTGCGAATGGTGATTCCAAATTGAGTTTTAATTTCTGAGCAAAAGGTTTGGAAAATAGAGAAAAGTTCTGAACGATTTTTCATTAAAAATAACCAAGTACATCGGGAAAAATCATCAACAAAGGTAACAAAGTATTGAAAACCCAAAGTTGAGTTGACACGACTAGGACCCCATACATCAGAATGAACCAGTGAAAAAGGAGACTCGGCTCGTTTATTGACACGACTAGGAAAAGAACTACGAACATGTTTGCCTAACTGACAAGACTCACATTCTAAAGAAGAGACACTAGAGAGACTCGGCACCATCTTCTGTAGTTTCTGTAAGCTAGGATGTCCCAAACGGCGATGAAAAAGTTCAGGAGAATCAGCAGCAATACAAGCCACAGGAGATGGTGGTGGGGCGAGGTAGTATAGCCCACGGGACTCATGTCCGACTCCAATCATCCTCCCAGTGTTCCGCTCCTGTACAATAACCGAATGAGCAACAAAGGTAACAGAATAAGGGAGGGTTTGAGTTAATTTGCTAACAGAAATCAAATTAAATGGACACCCAGGTACAAAGAGAACAGAATTTAAAGATAGGGAGGGCAAGGGTGTGGCCTGACCAATGCCTCTGACTATAGTGTGTGATCCATCAGCTAAGGTAACAGTGGATAATGAATTAGAATAAGTGATATGAGAAAATAAATTCTTGTTACCAGACAAGTGATCAGAAGCACCAGAATCAAGAACCCAAGGTCCAAGAGAGGAGGACTGAGAGATGCATGCAATAGGATTACCAGGCTGAGCAATAGAGGCAATGGAGGTGGACCGCTGGTTGTCTTGGAATCTGAGGAACTCATTGTAATCAGCAGCAGAGACGGATACAGTTCCAGATGGAGTGCCAGAGGAGGAACCATACTGTGCAACATTAGCAACCTTAGAAGGTCGACCATGAAGGAGAAAACAGCGATCCACTGTATGGCCAATTTTATTGCAGTGAGTACATCGGGGGCGATCTCTATTTCGAGCTCGCTGATCACCACGGCCGCCCTTACCATCCTCTCGATGGTTCACTTGAGAGGCTAGAATAGTAGAATCAGCTGAGGTAGTCGAAACAGAGGTACCTGTAGGTGCTGAAATACGGATCAACTGCTCAAATATCGTGTCCATAGTAGGAACCCCAGGGTTGGCCAGAATTTGATTACGGACTGAATCCAATTCAGAAGGCAAACCAGCAAGTGCAAGGACCATAAAGAATTTGCCACGATGTGCCTCTTGTTGAGCGACATCAGTTGAGAATGGCATCATCTCATTAAATTCCTGTTGAAGAGTCTCGATCTGCCCCAGATAAGTTTGCATATCCAGATCCTGTTTCTTAAGAGTTTTCATCTGAGAGACAACATTATACAAACGATTTATATCGTTTGAGTAGAGTTTCTTGGCCTTCTGCCAAACCTCATAACAGGTACGATAAGGTCGATATTGGCCAACAAGAACCCGATCAATAGATTGCCAAAGAACATTACAAAGATAAGCATCTGCCTGCTTCCACTTAGGCTGATCTTTTTCAGGGATGTCTTTAATTTGTTTGATTAAGTGTTCCTCATGGCCCTGACCTAAAAACCACAACTCCACAGAGGCTGACCAAGTCATATAGTTGCCAGAACCAGTTAATTTCTCAGCACAGATAGTTGGAGTAGAAGAAAAAGTAAGGAATGAGTGGTGACCAGAAGTTTCCTTGGCTGAAGAGGCCATTTGGATGTTACTAACCGTTAACAAAGAGGAGCAGAACTGTTATGATGCTGTATAGGTCAGAAAACACCAAAGTAAGGGCAGGAACAGGTCGGAAATACGCCGGAGGACAGATCTGGAAAGTTTCACGGCGATCGGAGCAGACACGCGCCTCCACGCGCGGAAGAAACTGGCGGCGCGTGGGTTTCACGCGCAGAGAGTGGAGTGGCGCGTGTGGGCGCGTGCGGCGGCGGCTGACGGCGGGTCTCCGGGGAATGGCCGGTCGGGGGGTTCTGAGGTTGACTGCGGGGTCAGAATTGGGATTATCGAGTCCTAGGGTGACTGGATAGAGACACAGCCACTAAACCCTAGTTTTAGAACACTGCTGGAGTATGAACACAGCAGGGAGAGGAAAAACGCCGCTGGAAAAATTCACAGCGGGAGTGGGGAGGTTTTTCTCACTAAAATTGCTCTGATACCATGTGAGAATAGTGGAAAAGGTTGTGAGACTAGCTTCTCACATCTATTATTTATACTAACTGTACAGCAATAACGGGCCTAATCATGGGCCTAATCATAAGCTAATTACAAGCCTAAACATATGCTATAATAACTACAGTATTTACAGCTAATATTCTAACAATATTAATATAAGCAGTCAAGGTTCAAGGACACTCGTGAATGTCAAACACTAGCAATGATTTGTATACCTCCAAAAGAATATAACGATAAAGAACCAAAGAGAAATAAAACAAATTGGTCTTTAACATCATAGTGGCAAGAGAGTAAGAAAGAATATTCCAGTGGAGAAGAGCAAAACTTATTCGATCATATTTTTCTAATTGCGCAATATTTGAACCTAAGACCGAAACCAACATAAAGCATACTTTTTACTGCCCAATCCGTAGTCCAAGTCACTAAATCAGATTTAAGAACAATAAAATAACATTACCTTTGCAACAGAAGAACCAATACGCTTCTCTCTCTCAGAAGCATTTTTGTCATTTCCACGAAGTATGGCTGACTCAAATTTTTCTTTAAACCTGAGATATTTCAATTTTTATGGTATGAGAACTACAGCTGAATTAGAATACAGCTGTACAGCATGAAAAAGATTAGTACCATTTATTGTCACCAAGCAACTCAGGGCAACAGAAATTGAACAAGGCCCACAACTCCTGATAGGAAGTATTAAGAATGAAAAACATCAAAAGGATAAAATATTGTAAATTAGAATAAAAGTTACAAAATTTAGAGCAGATATCCTATATTGAAAGTATGAGGATAACAAATTAAAATAATTTTCATCAAGATAACCTTAAGATTATTTTGCAATGGAGTTCCGCTAATGACAATGCGATGGGCACTTGGTATCTCCAGCAAACTTTTAGCTCTCTGTGTGCTTGGATTCTTTATAAGATGCCCCTACAGTTAAAAACAGTTTGACAAATTCAAAAGTACACCTTTATACTATATTTGAGAAAACTGTTTTAAGGTCAAGTACTCTAAATTTGAACACATTCAATGGGCAATACAATCTGATTGACTTGAGCAGACACATCATTGTCCATTTGTCCTAAATGAGAAAATATGCTGCAAGAAATTTGTATGGTGAGCTATTACTTAGCAGACGCCACCCAATCCCTGGACAAGTGAATGTAATGTTTTGTGCCTTTGGACCCTCTACCAATATGACAAAAACACCTATCTATCCGTATATATAATTGCTATAAACAACACGTATTAGTCCAGGCTACAGACTTACACGCACAAACATTAAATTGATCGTTTATCATTAACATACACTCCTTTACTCAAAGTTCAAATTCAATTTTTTTTAATAATCTCACTAACTCCCTTTCTTGTTATTTGGGGGACTCTCTGCCTCTTACATAAAGATTAAGCTATGTGCAGATGTTTACGAACTATATTAATTAGTATGACAACATTTAACATAAATTATCTAAGATTCATTTAATTAACATTTAAAAAAAATGATTTCCTTATGTCCAAAAGAAACCCTGATATATCCTCATTGTATTCCAAAACCAGCCATGGGAGGCAATGCAGAGAGACTCTAGAGTTTGGAACTCGGGCAAGCATACTATATTAAGTAGAAAGACAGTTACAAGGTACAAACATGTATGGAAACATTTAGAACATTCCTGTTCAGGAAAAGCAAGATAGGAAATAAATATGAAATCATGGTTGTATAAACTAGTGGGAAAAATGTAAAATTGTAAATGTATTACATTAATTAGGTTTCGCATAAAGCAAACATGTACTTACTTCATCAAGTATCATATAATCCCATATGGCACTGTCCTCGCTTTCCTCATCATTCAAAGAATAATCCCCCCGTAAGGACTTAGAGTTGTTCCGGACAATATCATAAGTTGTGAGAAGAACACCTTTGTCCTAAAAGGAGACATAAGAAAATTTGATATTAACAACTAAGAAATCAGAGACCCCAGTGCCACCAATTTTATCAAAGCTAAGACTAAAACACCGTATGTAAAGCACAAAGATTTGAATCTTCCATGAAACTCCATAAATCAATTTAATTTCAATGCTGAATTTAATCTAAACTCCAATATTTAAGAACCACATCAAATATTTTCCAAACTAAATTGACACTGCCCTCGTAAATTTCTAGGGAATTGGTTACCTTCCAAATCTTGAACTCCAATTTAAGTTGAAATATAAAAAATAAAATGCTTCTTTATCCAATCAGTTCTGAGGCATGAGCAAAAATTTAACTTACTCATATCCTCAGTTCAATTGATCAAGGAAAACAAAATAGATCTAGTACCTGAAGTACGTAATTAAGTTCATATTCTCGGGATTTTGTTGATGTTCCATAGTATCTACAGAAAAGCGCGAGTTAGTGATTGTTGTTACTACAGCAGAAAAATACTAATATGAGAAACTATTCAAAAGAATTAAGTCAGGCAGCCGCACTCTCTTGTCTTCTCAGAGAGGCCAACAGCTGATAATTCTTTGATCCAATGGGGCAATAATGTTTTCGGAGCCACTATCAACGCCCTTCTAATTAAATGTGAACGAAATAACCCAGCTAGAAAGCCACAAATCTGCAAGAAGAAGAATCCAATGTTCATGAGTTATGTACTAGATAATGCAAAATACAATTGCTAAACATTGTTCATTTCCTTACTTGCATTGTTTTTCCCAAACCCATGTCATCTCCCAAGATTCCACCTTTACCCTGACAATGCAAAGACCAAAGCCACCTCAATCCATCCCGCTGATGTGGAAACAACATTTTTGCAATTTTTCCTGGCAACTTGTATGTAAAATTTGGGCCACTCAAAATAATAGAACTATCCTCCTCAGCATCAAAATTATCCAACACTTGAATAGAATCATCCGAGTCATCTTCTACATTCTCAATACCAACACCAGAACTCTTAGTTGCATCCCATGAGTTATCATAGGATTCCCCTTGTGGTAAAAATGAAGAGTCTACACTGGCATAATCAATTACCTTACTTCGACCAGTTTCTTTTCCTCTTACAAAAGCTGAAGGGTTTTCATCCGGCTGCACTGATTTTGGTACCCTCTTCCTCTCAATTGACAGATACTCAAACTTTGAGCTCAACTCATTTAAAATATCCCTAATTTCATTCCCACCCCCACTCTCCTCAATTTGGATAACATTTTTTGGTGGTGGAGGCGGTGAATCAAAATCCACAAGTTCAGTAAAGTTTGGTTGATCAATATCCAGCGTTTTATCAGCATTACCACCTTCTGGATATGAAACTTTGCAGAGGCGGCGTCGCCCTTCCACTTTTACCTTGGTCTTCTTTTCCTCTTCTGAAATTCAAGTATGGATCATTTTAGTTCACTGTAATATATGATAAATATACAGCAATAGTAAGTGAGCTGTATCCTGTAGTGAGAGATCACTCACTGGGGAAAGAATCAAAGTCGGCCAGTCCCGAAAACTGGGATACATTATCAAGCTGATCTTTACTGTTTTCCGTCGGCGAAACTTTGCTGCGTCGGCGTCGCCCATCTATCTTGATCTGCTTTTCTCCTTCCGATGAATCTTGGTCTAATTAATGATTAACGACTTAGATGAAGTCTGAGTGCTAAGGGAGAATCAAGAGACAGAAAGTAAGATGAATACCAATAGGAGAATCGAAGTCAGTAATTGCAGAAAATTGGGGAATATTATCGTCTTCTTCGCGATTGTTGTCCTTCGACGAAGCTTTGCACGGGCGCCGTCGGCCTTCAAGCATGACCTTCGATGGATTTTCTTCGTTATCTGCACAAAAATACCAAAGAAATAAAAGAAAAAAAAAAATTAAGCCACCATTCATCCCGGGGGGAATAGGCAAAATAGCAAAACATATGAGACATATAAAAAGGGGTACCAGATGGATTGGAAGAGGGTTTAGGAGGAGCAGAAAGATCTTGGAGGAATCGATAATGGCTGTCGTTGAGGCTGAGTGGTTTCTTGCTACTCTTCTCCGCCATTTTTGAATCGAGCAAGAAAATGGAAGCGAAAATGGAATATGAAAAAAGATTGATTCACTCCACGCAATGGGCCTTGGCTTCCCGCTCTCCGTTATACATTTGAATTTTGGATGAACATTGGGAAAGCAACAATAATGATCCCAGCGGTAGAACATAATAAAGTCTTTTTTCTTCAGCACAGTCACACTACTCATTTTACAGTGTCACGCCAGTAGAACATAAGTCTGACAGGAAAAAAAATTTAAATGTGCCTCGTTTAATTTTAACTAATGTGTCAAATGTGGACCGTACTCATACTTCAATCACAACTTATATCATATCTATCCATTTTTTCTTTTTTGGTAAGAATCGTATCTATCCCTTTTATCTGCACAATATTTTAACTAATTTTATTTTGCATTAATATAATTAACATAGTCTAAATGTCAATTTAAATTGAGCTAATTGTATAAGTGTAACTCGTCAAAATAAGAACGGTGTGACATAAACCCTTATCAAAATATAATTATAATAACATTCACCATAATCAAAATTTAAAAAAAAAAAAAAATTGTTACACAAACCCTTATTAAAAGAGAGTCATAATAGCATTCACCATCGTCAAAATACCATAACCAATTTATGCCAACCAAATGTGAAGATACCCCAAAAATTTAAAAAGTGATGTTAAAGTTCTAAATGGTAAAAATTGTGTAATATCTAGTGGTTAATATGGATTTGGATTCAGTCATGTTGCCCCTTAATATGACATTATCATATTAGTAAAATCTTGATTGTTCATCTTCATTAAAAATGTCTCAACAACCTAGATAATATTATTTCACCATTCCCATCAGAATTTTGTTCTCACTTGCTCTTTTCCTCCGGTCACAATAGTCTTCCTCTTTCACCTTCTCCCTCAATTCTTCATTTGAATTTTTTTTTCATTGAGTCATCATTCATTACTAAACTGAACTCATCGTTTAGTTTATTCTTTAAACCTCCTCTTTCTCGTGAGCCACTTACCTCTCTGATGACTCAACCCTCTGCGGACTCAATTTCTCCAACATTTATCACCATCATCACTAGTTTCTTTTGCTTTGACACCATAAACACCTTCTAAGACGCCACTAGAACTATCGAACCAACTTTATTTAATGACTTTTAGATGACCCACTAATGCTTTGAAAGCCAACAATGGGTAGAATTTTTTTTCTTTTTTAAAGTTTTGCATTGCTAAATTTTGGGTTATGTTGATACAAAATGAATGATGCTTTGCTAATTATCTCTCACAAAGTTTTTCTTTTCTTTTTGATTTTGAGTTCTGTTGGTACAAAATCAATGGCAATTAGCAATCATTTTGTTTTTAGATGAAGAATCAATGGAGAAGGTGAACGGGGAAGATGACTGTAACTAGAGAGATAGAAGAAAAGAGGGAGAACACATTTTTTTTTATGAGAATGCTCACATGGCATCATCTAGGCCATTAAGATATTTTTAATGAGGACAAATTGTCAAGATTTCATTAACATGACAATACCATCTTAAGGTGCAACATGACTAGATCTAGATCTAGTTGGTATGCTCAGAGGAGCAATTTGAGTAAGACAAAAAAGAAAAAAAGCTACAAGTGGCATCAAACTATGATTATTATTTTTATTTAAAGACGACTAAGAATAATTGTCCAAGAAACAAGGGTTGTAAGTTTGGTTATTAAAAAATAATTAGTAACCACATATAGACTTTTAAAATAATTAAAACTAGTTGAAACCTGTGCAACACACCAAAAGCTATTTAACACAAATAAATTAAACTCATGAAGAGAGAAAAGTGAAATAGAAAAAACAGTAAAAAAGAGAAAGCGAGTATAATGACTATAAATAGTTTTACTCGCAAAGAAATAACTTTCTATTAGGTTTATGTATACTTTTTGTGGGCATTTCATGTAATAAGTTTCCGTTTGTGGTCCACATACTAATTTTTTCAACTTTCTATCCCAAATATGAAGAAGCCCAAGCCAAACCAAATTTGCTTAAACAATAAGTTGGTATGGCCCTTACTCAAGCTTTGGCGCAAAACAAAAAAGAAGCCCTTACTCAAACCCATGTCCATAGTATTGGAGTAAAAGTTAAAACGAAGAACAATGAGGTTGAAATTAGCCCCCAAATTCTTTTGTGGCGGATACACGACTCGCAAAATGCTGTCAATAAACATACGTGCATCTTGTCCCTTGCCATCGGTGTTGAACAAACTAAAAATGCTGATTCAACGCAAACAATAAATCAAGAAAGGGAAAGGAATCAATCAAAAACATCAGCCAGGAATGTTGCAGAAGTGATTTTAATTTAACAAATAAAAATCTCAGGCTGATGAGAATAGAATCAATAAATTCCCATTTTCTTTACACAAATTCAGACCAGAAGTCTCCTAAAAATTGAAAGGGAAAAAAAAAACCTTCTCATATTGTTGTCTCTCTCGTATCCTCCAACACGGCTATTCATGAAAGTGCAGATGGATGGTGAGGGAGCCACAACAGAACATGATGCTGTATATATGTACCACGCAAGGCAACCCAAAATAGAATATGAACAAAATGTGGAAAAGAAATGGGCGATTGGCTTCCCCGGCGACAGTGTTTGAGTTTCTTTTGTCAAGAACAGAAGCCACCAGCAAGAGGGGGCCAAATATTTGGAGAACCAAAAGTCTCAGTCAAATTGTAATTCAATCTCAATCATGAGGCCATTGAGATTTTCAATGGCAATTCACTCTCATGTGAAGCGACAGATGATGAATTGCTTGACGTTGAGCGCCTATGCTTTGGAACCTTGTTGTCCACCGCCGCATGCACGCCTTCTCCAAATTGAGCTTGCCTTTCATTTGCTTGAGAATCTTCAGAAGCAGCCTCCACATCTACAGCCCCAGAGGCATTTTTGAAATTTCCAGCACCCCCATCTCCTCCTCCTCCCCCTCTTCCTAGTCCTCCTCCACCTCCACCATTAGGATTGCCAACCTTAACTCTATATGCACAAACCCGTGAAAAGATTCGGTATAAGAAGGTTAATAGCCAAAACGCCCATGGAAGGCAAACCAACGTCACACCAACTTCGGATAACCAAGGTGCACTTTGTGATTCAGGGAGGATCATGTAGGCTCCCAGGCAGCCGCCTCCGGCGAGGATACAGAAAAACAAAAGGCAAGCGATGAGCCATATGAACGCCCGCCCAGAATTTGGATCTGATACAGGCATTTGTGTCTCAGCAGAAGATGAAGAAAGATCAAATATGTGAACCCCAGATCACGGATTCGTCTATATCACCATCCATTTTAATCAACGGGACTAGTTTTTGAGAGAGGAAGATTGACCTAGGAGAGGATAAGAAGGATCCATTACAGGTGGATTTTCAAGTTTTTATGTCTTGTAGTAGCAATCAAACCTGAAAATGGAATTCTCAAATGGTTGACATTAAGTTTCAAAAGTTTGTTCACGTAAAACGTGGCTAATGTTAAAACAAATTCACCCACAAAGAGAGAGAAATAGGGAGGGAAGCAGGTTCCATTTATGGACATGCAAGTTTTGGTTGGAGTTGGAGGATCGATTCATACTTAAGCTCACCTAATTATTTTGAATACTCCATCATGGCCTTGCATGCAAAATGGCCCGAATTATATCAGAATATATCATGTCATTCTTGATATTTGGAAGGGCAATACTATATATATATATATATATGGCTCGCTACTCAGTAGTCGCAAGTCGCAACCTCACATCTAACCAATAGTTCTCATATCCAGACACGAGTCCCAAGCAAAAGTTATCTTATATCTAGAATGTCTTATCTAGAGTATAAAATTTGCATAAAGGAGGATAATTTTTTTTTTTAAAAAAAAAAACAACTAAACCGCCGTTATTTAGATAGGGAATCCTTTTCATTTTCGTCTTTATTAAAAAAATTTATCCCAATCAAGGATATCTATTTTTTTTTTTTTTTTTAATGTTATCCTTCCGTCAATTTGCTCTGGAGGGAGCTACTGATTTCTACCATTATTTTCTTACATAGTATTGTGGCCATGTCTAATAGACCAAAAGCTCCCCAAAGGCACGATACATGAGGAGGTCAACTACTTGACGGAGCTTGTTTCAAGATTTGTAAAAGGGGGGCTTTAACTGAACCCATGCAAAAATGAGGTTAAACAACCCTATACTATTCGGATTAATTTAGTTATAACAAGTGTCTTGATAGTGAAATTCACATATTTACTTAACTTGTTATAGGTAAAATTTTTATTTATTACAAATCAGTCCCAAAATTTTTAAAAGTCTTATTTTCTTGTCCTTTCTTACCTTTTTGTTTTTTCTCCCTTTCCCTTCATCCATATCTCTGAAATCAATCAAGAAAGCAATTTTAATGTATTTATTAACAAAATTGAATGCTACAGGAATTATTGTCATTTACCTTTGGGGTAAAAAGAAACATATTTACTTAAAAACACAACAAAAATCATTTCAATGTATCAAAAGATTTTTCAAAATGTTTATTTTAAATCAGCCTCTTGGTATGCTTGCTAGATTCTTTCATTTATAGATAAATATGCAGTCTTCGATTTTATGAGAGAAAAATAATTAGACACCAAATTAACTGAGGAATCAATTTTCTCTATCGTGTAAATGATGCAATAATTAAAAAATTAGTATTTCTATCTCATCAATCAACTAAAAGTTACAGTTAAAGTTTTTTAAAAAATTGTGAGAAATAACGTTATTTTTTATTCAAAAGATATCAAATCTTGAGTAAAGTTTGTGGGACATGGATACTATTGTAATCCCCTACTGCGGTAAAACAAGTTTTTTTTTTTTTTTCAGCTTCAAAATATTTGATATTAGGTAAGAAAAAACAGTGTCGTTCTATCATAACTTTAAGGAATTACACCCCAAAGAAATGAATTATAGAAGCTAAAAAAAGTTTGGTTTCTACCTTTTAAATTTAATGTAATAAAAATTTAAATTAACTAAATAGTCAGACATAACTTCTCTTTTTTTTGGTAGTTTCTTTTAGCATGTTATGATCTCCTATATTTGCAACCTAATTCACTTTTGATTGATTGAGAGAAATTGTCAAAGCTTCGAATATTTCGATAAACCAGGAACGTGGGCTTGATATTTTTTGAATAGAGTCAAACTTAACAAACATGAGGTAATCCATGTCTGATTCAGGACTCTGATGTCAAAACACATATAGGTGTAGCCTTGTGTTGAGAACGCTTTAAAAATTTTTTTTTTTTGGTCAAAGTGAGATCTCAAATACAAAATCTTCTTGTGAAGAGAGCTTTGTGACGATTTGGCCTGTAGCCCAAATAGTCTTTTATTATTATATATGACACACAAAGTAGAAGAATGAAAATATCTATCTTTGACAAATAAAAAAAAAAAAAAAGCATGGCACACCAATAAAAATATTTTATTTTTGGCATAAGTATTTTTTGGAGTTATTTTTAGTATAAACTAAGAGTTCAAAAACCTTGATTAAGTGGAGCAAATGACATGTCCGCACACCTCTTTATAATTTCCACTTAACCAAATGAGTGTGACTGAACTTCCCTTTACCCAACTCTCTCATTTCTACACCCCCCTGCCAAGTTCTTAATCCCTCATGATCTCAACCACACATGTTATAAAAAGAAATACCAACATTTTATGTCTTAAATAAGGAGGTTTCTTAGATACTTTTAGTATTTATGTAGTATGTCATACTACATAGGAATAACTAATAAATAAATGACATGTATACAAATTAACTGTTTTTAAGTTTGTTTAAAAATTAAATAAATTATATTTTATATATAATAAAATATGAAAATTATGTATGCTTGCCACATCAGTGTAGTATGACATACTTACGTAGTATCATAGAATCCCTGCTTAAATAAACTTTATGTTATATACTAGTGTTGTTTATTATTGCAGAATATGCCTCGGGTATTATTGAAAGTAAGATATTATGTTATGCATATTTTTATTTTACTTTAATACTCTGCTATTTAAATTAATTTGTTTCACAATTAGTTATTTGACATTTTTTTTTTAAAAAATATATATCTATACTAGTTTAGCAAAAGGTATGGTATTACTGTAGTTATTTATTTTCAAGAAAGAAATTAATGTAAGCATTTTATTTATGCTTTATTATATCATCAGTTTCAATTTATCCTATAATTTTGTATTCAAATCAAATTTAAGATTTTTAGAACAGAGATGCATATTTTATTAAATATATGAATAAAAACTAAATTCAAGTAAAGACTCCATAAGGTTTTATTTTTTGTTTGTTATATTCAAATAAAATATGTTGTATTTTTTTCTTCATTAAGTTAATTAATTTTTGTCAATATATGAATAATTTTAATTTTTTTCTCAAAAGATGATATTCATTTTAATCACTTAAATAAAAAATATATTATATTGTATATACAAATTATATATATTTTTTGGTCACCTAGGAGCTAGAGCCTGACCCCAACATTTGGTTATGCTTAGAACTAGGTATTCAACAGTTGTAACCTTTTTCAACACGATTTTCACACCATTAAACTCAAAATTTGATGATCTATGAAACTCACATGAATATTTTATCAAAAAATCATAAAAACTTTGAAATTCAAAGTTAGGATTTATCCCATTTTCATGCAAAAATCCACCATTCAAATCCTACTTGCAAATATGAAGAGTAAGGGAGATAGTGAGATTTATACTCTTCAATTTTTTGACTTATTTTTGACACTATTATTCTTCACTCATCTTAATCTATTTATTAATGTATATTTTTAAATTTTATCATGTTTAAAATTTATTTTATTCAAATCCTTCTTGCAAATATGAATAGTAAGAGAGAGAGTGAGATTTACTCTCTTCAATTTTTTGACTTATTTTTCACACTATTCTTCTTCACTCATCTTAATCTATTTATTAATGTATATTTTTAAATTTTATCATGCTTAAAACTTTATTTTAAATTGTGAATCTTTATGTATAAATTTGAATATAAATCTTTTAAAAAAATTTCATAAATTTGTTTGTGAAAAATATGTAAATGGAGAGGAATATCATACTTTGTGTACTCTGAACTTTAACATAATTTAATTACTAAAAAAAAAGTTTTAACATAAATTGTTATTTTAAGTGGGGTGCTAACATAATTTTAATTAAATTAGTGGATTACGTTAATATTGTCACACAAGTTGAGAAATGACCAACTGAACAAGTAACCACAATTAAATATCCACCATTGAATTTGACACATAACACAAGGAATAGTGATAATTGTGCCATTTAGAATGAGGTTATATAACCCTATAATTCTGTCCGAGGTAAATTAAAGGCCCATTTGTAAAATTACAATCTCGAGAATGGTGGGAAATGGGAATGCCATTCTTGGGATTCCAAGGAATGTGAATTCTGTGTTTGGTCAGACTTAAAAATTATTGGGAATTCGTGGCAGTGGCTGTGTGAGACTGTGAGTAATGATGTGCAGCGGGTAGATATTATTTGGAAAAATTATTCTTTAAGTTAAGGAGGAAAGATAATTAAATTATAAAAGAATTAAAATTTCAAGTAGATGTTTGTTAGGTGGAGTAAAATTATTAAAATATTTATTGATATTATATAATTATATTATATACATATGTAGTTATTTTTTATATTTAAAATAATATTTATATAATCACATATATAAACAAAATAATTACATAATATAAAAAAATATTTTAATAATTTCATTCCGTATAACAAGTATCTATTTAGAAGTATTTTTTTAGCACTTAAACACCTTTTCTTCTTGGTTATAAAACTTGGAATAATTTTTCCATATCTTCATCATTTCAAAATAGCAAAACATTCTCATTCCATGAAAATGCAAGATTCTCATCCTCCCGTGCAAATGTTGTAGCAAGAATATGGCCCAATTTTAGGAATGACAAATTCCTAAAAATTAATATATATATTAAATTATTTTTTTTTTTCAAAATTTGTACCCCGAGAACGTTGTATTCCCACCAGCTTTATACTCACGTCGTCTTTATCAGTATTTTGGCCGAAAAAGAAGAATATTTTTCTTTCCTTTGTTGTCTAGTATACAATACTCGACTCTGGCGTGTTCACTGTGTTATACTTCATAATAATAATAATAAAAAAAAAACAAAAACAAAAACCCTTCAACATAATTCAATATTCACTTTTTCAAGTAATGAGCACAATATTACCGCCAGCAAAACATGACTAGCCCAGGTAAACAGACAGGGGAGATGACAAAACTGAAAAACATGATACATTTCCACATAATTCAATATTAAGCAGACCGCTTTAGAAGCACATCCATTGAACATTTGATAGTATGGGTGAATTGTCACTTTTCAGTCGACGGAGAAAGACAAGCATCAGCCAGGGTTACCAAAAAACAGAGCTGTGGAAACTGGAGAGAGTGTAATGACATCCCCACTCGATGTCGACCAATTCATCTAAACTTCTGAAGGTCCTTTTGTCACTGGGATACAAGCTCCAGCACAGCTTAATCATCAGCGATAGAAAGATTACATAACTAGTGGCAAGGAAACTTATCCAGAGCTGACTGTTTCAGCCCAAGAAACTTCAGTATCTGTTCTAACAGCATTAAGCATTTGATGCCTCCTCCGCTCTTGAGCTTTCCTCCGATTGGCTTCAAGCACAATGAGGAGAGCAGTGATATCAGCAGGGCTCACCCCGCCTACTCTGCTTGCCTGACCAATGGTTTGTGGCCTCACCTGAATTTATTTAAAGAATCTATTATGGGTGAGTCCAAGAAAAGATGCTGCAGCTCTAAAAGCAGATTAGCATAACCTTGAAGAAATGCTGTTCTCAACAGAAGCAAACAATCGACATTTCAGAGTAGATGCTTCTACAAGCTCAATACTGTAGTATTTTGAAATGCATGTTCTAAGTGGAAGCAGAAACAAAATCTTGGCATAGACACTTCTACAACAAAACATTCAATACTGGAGTACATTTGACTAATAACAGAAGGATTTTTTTCAGCTAACAAACAGAAGGATCTTTTGGCATCAAACATTTTATTCCCTAAAATTCCCATAGGAATTAATTACTATTTTTCTTTATTTTCAGAATTCGTAGAGTGAACTTGTAGATCCACACATGCATGTCAGTTCATAAAACCATGTCCTTACCTGTAGTGACCAGACTATGGACTCAAAATTCTGATTCATTCTGTATTAGAATGTCAAATATCTAAAAAGTTCAGATCCTCACCAATGCTATTCAAAAAACATGTAAGCTACAAACCTTGGAGAGTTTTTCACGTGCTTCAAGAGACAAAGTTGTTATTGCACAGTAATCCAAGTCCTCGGGAAGAGGTCTATGCTGCTTATTGACCATCTACAGGTAGAACAATACTACAATCAGACTTGACATGGCATAAAATACACCTCTGAAATGCTAAAATGTTTACTACTTAAACTGATTCAAGATTTACAATATGGATATGAGGAGCATAAGAAACATTGACTCGTTTTCATTTACAAATATAACATGCCTGTTGAAGATGGTTTTGCTGGCGCAGGATGAAGCCTTCATACTTAATATCAATCTCAACACATTCTTTCTCCACTCTTGATAAGTTTTTGTTACCAAATCCATGCTTATCAAGAATTCCATATTGTGTGTGTGGTTTCTTAAGAAGACTCTCCAATGTTGAAGAGTCCCTCACTGGTTGACCAGACAGATGAGTAACATCAGCAGCCAAATTCCCTCCTGATGAATACATTGAGAAAGTAACAATATCTCAAGTTCTTTACTAAAATAATGTAGTATGTAGTCATGATTCCTTAAAGAGTATTGACACTCACATCTTTTTTCTTACAGCTCTTTTACACATACACACTTTGGCAACATCTAAATTTAAATGGACCCACTCTTGATCCACATAAACTTTTTCTGTACGGTTTGGATTTTTCTACACCACTTAGACCTTATTTAAGAGGACTTACAACGAGGTGTAAGACTATCATCTCTGTTCCTTATTTTTTAGGGGGGGAGGAGGGACTTTCCTATGAGAATGAAAAACAACAGTGTCAAGCAATCAACATTTCTATTTAACAACAGACAGTGTGGGCATGGACATGCTTCGGCCATATAAAAACTTCAACTAACATATAACCAAGGACTGTATACACAGGCCTATGATTATGTAAAGATTCAAAGGATAAAAATTTAAGTCATGTGCTCTCTGCTGTTTCACACTATGATATTCCTGTTACAAATATGGGCACTATGACCTGTTAGTTGCTGATAATAGTAAAATCTTAACCTAATGACAGACATGTCAAAGATGTGCATATCAGACTTGGTACACAGTAATAATCCCCCTCACCATTCCTTACAAACATACCTGATCCCTTTAGTTTAAATGATAATAAATAAACCAAAGACTTTTGAACAAAAGGAAGCCCAAAAATTATATTAGGGTCAACAGGCATCAGCATTACATGCTTTTGTTATTAATTATGAACTTCTGAGAGTGATTTTCCATTTTAAGAAAAGCAGATGATACAAACCTGAAATTCTGACACTTCTCAATCGCTTCTTCTCCTCAGAAATCCGAGCCTGCTTCTCCTGGTATAGTTTCCAGCGTCTATCATCTATCAGCCCAATTTCACGACCCAAAGGAGTGAGACGACTATCAGCATTATCTGATCTTAGAAGTAATCGATGCTCTGAGCGACTAATATGGGAAAGACAATATTGATAATGTGAAGTTTTACAGTCAAAGACTCAAGAAATAAAGAACCAAATGAAGCACCATGCATGCATTTATGAACAGATAATTTATGACTTCAGTTAGCATACCTTGTTAACACACGGTAGGGCTCTCGCAAGTCCTTGGTGACCAAATCATCAATTAATGTACCTACATAACTGCTCTCCCTCTCAAGAACTATGAGTGACTTACCATCTGCATGTCTAGCGGCATTAATACCAGAAATAATGCCCTGCAGTGGGAAATAGTTGCAAATTGTGAGAAGAAAGCTTGCTAAATAAACAAGAAAATCAGACAGCCAAAAAGGTAGAAAATATACTAGAAGCACAATGACACTTAAGAAATCACCTGTGCTGCAGCCTCTTCGTAGCCGGTGGTTCCATTTATCTGACCAGAGAAGAACAATCCTTCTATTTTCTTTGTCATAAGAGACCTAGAGCATTGATGAGCAGGTAAAAAATCATACTCTACAGCATATGCGGGCCTCAGCATGGAACAGTTCTCAAGTCCAGGCAAAGTTCTCAACAAAGGTAACTGCAGTCTCTCTGGTAAACCAGTTGATAACCCCTATGAGAGAGAAAAGGATAACCATGGACAAAAGCCTACTGTAAGTGGCATTGGAGAGATCAGATGACTACTAATATAACAACAAAACATAATACAGACTCATAAAAAAGCTGATAATTTAGAAATTATAATCTTGGATGGATCCAAAGGAAGTTAATAAGTAGAAACCAATGAAAGAAAAATTCAAATGGAAAACAAATGAGGACTTTGAATAGTAGCTTCCTCATGGATATCTGTTCCTAATTTACAAGGATGTTGAGTGCATCTAATGTTCTTGCCCCATCACATAAATACTGATAATTGTTGAATACACAGAGCACATAATCCCCCTCCCCCTTCCCTTGGTTATGACATGAGGATAAATCTGGAATATTAGCAAGATAAAAGAGGATTATGTTTATAAATTTATAGCCCTAACTTCACCTTTCATTTCACTTCAGATGTATACTATGGCTTTAACTTGCCCAACCATGTCTTTTTAATTCAACATTTTGCATCCTTATCCGTTCAAACAATTAAACTTCATTCTTCATCTTTCTTTATAAATTGTTTCATAAAATCAGTAATACTTTGAAATATCCGACAGTCTTTCAATCTTAAACAAAGGTATGGAAAAATTCAAATCTTGCTCATACTCCAGACATAGACATGCTTCCTGCAGTCCTAAACTCTCAGCATTACTATCTCTTAAACAGGTACATGTATGTGTGTGTTATAACTTTTTTTATCCCTATGTAAAATAACAATCAACAACATACCTGCACGTAGAGCTCAGGCACATGCCGGCCCTCTGGTTCAAGAAATATCTGATGAGACTCTTTATCTTGGAATCTTACGATCTTATAGTCAGCAGTATATAATATCAAACAATAAGAGAAATAATTTCAATATGTCAGACCATACCTTTATCTAATACAAGTTCAAGTTGAACTTGGAAAGACTTGGTAATTAGACTAAATATTAAACTGACAAGAATGGAATCACGGTAGGAAAATTTTTCTATGTTTCCTTTAGTTTTTGAGAAGTAAAAAATCTTTTGAACACACCTTATCTTCAATGGAAGGGCAGTATCGAGGTCCTTTAGCTTCAACCCAACCTCCATAAGTGGGAGTTTCATGCAAGTTATCTCTAATTATCTGGTGAGTGCTACTTGTAGTGCGAGTTAGATAGCAGCACATTTGTTCTCTTTCAATATGGACATCAGGATCAAAACTAAACCAGCTCACCTGTCAATTAGGAAGATACACTGAGAAAACAAACTTAACTACAAACTATCAGCATAATCATCTAGCGTCAGAGGAAAAGTCATATATAATTTGTTTGTTGTGCATGATCTGTTGGGACTAATCTAGTTCAAATTATTGCATCATCGGTAAAGCCCAATAGTATATCATCCGCCAAGGCTAACAGAGGATCAACTTAGGAGACATCATTGAACTTGCCTAGCTAGTGACAAGTGGACAGGATTCTCCAAGAAGCAACTTACTAGGACTCACAAGCATATGCGAATACATCAAGGTCATGAATATACTGATGTACAGTAAACAGGTAATACGTCAGACAATACCACTTGCAATGACTTGAGACAAAGCCTTTGGAAAGCACAAGCCAATAAATTGATTTGAAACTTTGGACCAGAATTGAATCTACTGAACCTACATAGAGGTTTAAATGGAAAGACCTCTTCATCTCCATGCTGGGGTTCTAATCCTGAGAAATTCACAGTGCGAATATCCACTCGAGCTGGGGTTCCAGTTTTCAACCGATCAGTTTCAAAACCAAGGTGCTGTAAGTTCTCAGTTAGTCCATGTGAAGCTGACTCGCCAGCTCTTCCTGCAGGCATAGAAGTTCTACCCACCCAAATTTTACCACTCATAAAAGTTCCTGTTGTGAGAATGACAGATGGAGCATAGAATTTCATTCCAAAAAATGTACAAACACCTTCCACATTGTCATTCTTCCCTACCAAAATATCTGTAACCATGGCTTCTCGAATAGAAAGGTATGAAGTGCTGCAAAAAAACGAAAAGAAAAAAATATGTTCTGAGATCTATGTATCACGTCTGACATGGGTCACAAATGTTTCCATGTGAAAAACCAGACCACTCTTAGACCTCCATGTGAAAGCTGGTTATAGCAATAAACAAGATAATGGAAATAACAATGGAGAAGGAAACAAGATTTTGCATAAAAACTTGCCTTTCCACAACATTTTTCATTTGTATAGCATATTCCCTTTTATCAGTCTGTGCACGTAATGCACGGACTGCAGGACCTCTTGAGACATTGAGCACACGTTTTTGTAAGTAGCATCTGAACATGAAAATGAATATAAGAAGCAAATCACCCAAAAACCCACCTTTCAAAGTAGATAACATCACAAGCAAAAAGTAGTTTACTAGATATGGAACGGTAGGATGCTTTCACACTACCTATCAGCAATCTTCCCTATTTCCCCACCTAGTGCATCCACTTCATGAACCAGTTGGGACTTTGCAGGTCCACCTACTGCTGGATTGCAAGGCTGCACCAAAATTGTCTGTTAGGAAATCTTCAAGTTTTAGGATTCAACCACAAATCTTGAATCTTGGGATGAAGTGAAGCACTTTGTAAGGCATACATGAATATTACACATTATAACATCCACACCACTCATATTTGAATATTCTTAAGAGAATGAGGGAGGGAATGAGGGCCATAGGTGGAAGCGGAGTGGAGGCAGAGAAAATTGCAAACTTAGATAGGTTGATTTCTAGCATCGTTCAAATATAGAAACCCGTAAGACCTTGTATCTAAAGTAGTGAAGATAGAATTTCAAAATTACAAATCAAAAAATTCCAAACGCAACAAAAGGAGCGACAGTCACTCAAACAGAAAGATTCGCAGCCCAATAATTTTCATGAAGCCACAAAAAGCAAGGACCAAAATGTATACAAATATATTCATTTAACATTTGTAATTTGTTAGTTAACCAGATAACAGTCAAGCAAAACAGTAAGATTGAGAGTGTATATAAACAAGGTTGAGAAATGCTACTAACCTGCCACGCAATTCGATCAATATTTAGTGTAAGAAGAAGAGTTTTTGCCCCTAAACGGGCAGACGCAAGGGCGGCTTCGCAACCTGCATGTCCTCCTCCGACAACAATGACGTCATATTTTTCATCTAGTCCTCCAATTTCATAATTCAAGTCTACAAAATGGAGGAGAAGAACATTTTTTAGAATATATCCTGCCGACTTGGGTTAAATTTTTATGAGTGGTGCAAGAGTGAAACATAATCCCGTAGAGTAAGTAAGTTATCAGAGACAAATAGGAAAGTGATAAGAAATGACGAGTAACTTATCCTGTTTTGTTCTTCCCAATTAAGCATGAAACACGAAATAATTGTACCTCGAGAGCTGGAACCGGCTGCGACGACGGAGAACCGCCGGGGGAAAGCGCAGCTGGAGAAGGCGAGTCTCCGGTGAAACTTCCTGCGGAAGAAGACTTCATGAGGCTGAGAGGAGTTAGATAGGAGTGTTTTGCAGCAGTGTCGGCCAAAGCGGCAGAAATGGAGGGTAAGCAGCGTTGTCGCCATTACGGCAAACCCGCCCAAGTTATCCGTTAATCTCTAAATACAACAGATGATGGAACCAAAAAAACAAAAAAAGATAAGATGAGAAGTGTAGACTGTAGACTGTAGACTGTAGAACAGAGTCAACAGACAGACTCCCGGGATACGGCATTCCCTTCGCCTTCGGCTTTGGGCATGGAGTTGAAGAGCGTTTGGTTCTAATTGGCCCCAATTTTCTGATAATTAAGAGAATTTCTCAGACATATGATATGAACCCTTTGTCGTTCACATGGTATGTTGGTCGTTGGATGCTGATAGAAGTGTTATGATGCTTTTCCTTGTTAATTATGAGAGCTGACTCAGTCAGCATGGTTAAAAAGTGTAACAAATACTAAAGATTTGCATACATTCACTTAGCGCCACCCTATAACTTCCACACTACGGTCGAGCCTTGACCGTTTTGCAGATGAGACTAGACCTCTTCGGTCCATTTCTAATAGTAGTCGGCCAAATTTTTTTTTTTTTATAGTTGCAATTAATTACTTTTCTAAATGGATCGAAGTAAAACCTCTGGCCCTATTACAGCAAAGAAAGCTAAGAAATTTGTTCAAACTTTTATTATTTGTAGGTTCAAAATTCCACACAAATTAACAACAGACAATGGAACCCAATTTGCAAACTTCGAGTTTCACAAATTTTGTGCCGACCTCTACATCAAATTGAACTTCATATCGGTTGAACACCCTAAGGTGGTGTTTGGTATGGAGAATCTTTTATTCCCAACTATGCTACTTTCTTGGGAATAGGATTCCCAGGAATGATACATTCCCAACAAAATTTTATTCTCATGTTTGGTTCAATTAAAATATACCTTGGAATCCTATCAAATTTTTCAAAAATATCCTGCACTTCTCTTTGCTGCTTTGCCCATAAAGAAATTCTTCCTTTGATCTCGTTTAGCTCCAAAATCCGTTGGAACCAAAATCCAAGCGAGCAAAATCGAATGTCCATGGAAGAACATATAGAACCATCAAAGGATGGCTCAGACCTTTGCCAAGAGCTCATGGAACTGCAAGTTTGACAATCAAAGGTTGGGATATCTCATTTGATCTCAGCAAGCTGCTTCGCGCTCAAAGCAGAACAAAAGGGTCCTCCATGGATGAAAACCCATAAACAAGGATTGTAATTCCAACCGTTTTTTGAAATCAATTTTTCAGGAAAAGAAATCATTTTTTGACTTTCCCAGATCATAAAATTATCAATAATTCAATCAACAATTATTGTTGTTGAATATGCAATCAGAAAAGGGGAAGAAAATAAGGAATCCACGGAAGCAGAACAAAATCACAAGTTTTGGATCAGTGCATTATGATCGTTACAGATCGAGGCATAAAGACATGGAAACGGTGATTACATATCATAGCCAAGCACGATTCCTGAAAGTCAGTCGGCATCCGTCAATAATTGCAGAGAAATTCATGTTTTTGTTAACCGAAAGTAGCAAAATTTGGATCAAATAAACAGCAACAAAGTGAGGATATTCAATCAATAGTTGCTCTAATATCTTAGGGGTGGAATACGTAACTGGGACTTAGGTGTTTTCAAGGGAATTCCAAAGAGAGAAGAGATAGAGAGAAGGGGAATTTTGTTTTTGAGAGTGAATGAATAATTTTAGCTTTTTCCTCAATGGAAGGTCTCTCTCTTCTCTATGTTGCTTCGCCTTCAGGGAGCTCAAGGAGCCTTCAACAAGTTGCTTCATCTTCAGGGAGCTCGATGTCGATGGTGGTGTTGCACCGAGAAGGAGAATGAGGGGGAGTGAAGAAAGGTAAAGAATGAAAACAAAAAATTATTCCCAGGAAAGTGTATTCCCACCTCAAGAGGTGGGAAAGTTTAATTCCCACTTTTAGTACAAATTTTAATTCTTGGGTATCTTTTATGCCTAGGAATATTTTTTTTTCTCTACACCAAACATAGGAAGCTTTTCACTTTCCCAGGAATGTTAAAACATTCTAGGTACCAAACACTACCTTAGTACAAATTTTAATTCCTAAGTATCTTTGATGCCTAGGAATATTTTTTTTTCTTTACACCAAACATAGGAAACTTTTCACTTTCACAGGAATGTTAAAACATTTCAAGTACTAAACACTACCTAAAGCAAACAGGCAAGTGTAAGCAGCAAACCGAATAATAATAAAAAGGTTTAAAAAGAGACTAAACTATACTAAAGACAAATGAACTGAAGAACTTCCATGAGTATTATGATCCTACAGAACCACCCCCCAAACCTCCACAGGCAAATCACTTTATAAACTCACTTATAGAGTTGAAGCAATAATACTAGTAGAGGTCGGCAAACCTAGTTGGAGAAGAGACAACTTCAATGCCAAGCAGAACCAAATAGAAATGCAGATGAACTTAGAGCTATTAGAAGAAAAAAAGAGAAAAAGCAAGTCTTAGAATGCTGTCATACAAGCAAAGGATTGCAAGGTACTACAACGCCATAGTAAGGCATAGAGAATTCCAATTAGGCGATCTCGTCCTTAGAAAAGCTAGGTAACCAAAAAGCATCTCAACGAAGGAAAGCTTGCACCAAACTAAAAGGGCCCATATAAAGTTCAAGAAGTACTAAGAAAGAAAGCTTACAAACTTATAACCATGGAAAGCCAACAAATCCCTAGGACCTAAAATGTAACAAATCTCAGGATCTATTAACCATAATGAAGCACATTTTGCAACCTCAAGATTAATGAGTGCAAAGACCGAGCTGAATCAAGTGTCATTGCCCTCGAAAGAACCAACGTTCTTCAAGCCGATAAAAATTGAGCTGAATCAATGGTCAATGCCCTCGAAAGGACTAATGTCTTTCAAGCTAGTAAAAACCAAGCTGAATCAAGGGCTAATCCCTTCAACAAAACCAACGTCCTTCAAGCCGACAAAAATTGAGCTAAAACATTAAAATTATTCCAAAGTTAACCATATCAAAATGTTTCATTTACACCTCCAATTAAATTCAAATAGCCTTGGGTTTAAAACATCGTATTCGATATTGAGATCAAACTAAATAGCCAAACTAAGATTTTTTCGGTGGCATTTCAAGTTAAATTTGAGGCTCCGAACAAAGTTCTCTGGTTGTATGCAAGATTAAATAACCAAACTAAGGTTTTCGAGTTCTATTTAAAATAACTTTCAAATAGCTTATGTTTCAAGATGAATCTGAATGTCCAATCAACAGATGTACATTCAGATTTAAACCCTTAGCTATAGTTCTCTGATCATATTCCGGTTAAGATTCAACTTTCCGAGCAAAATTCCTAGTTATATTCAAGTTAAATAACTGAACTAAGATTTTCGAGATAGCTTATAGTTCAAGATGAATATGAATGCCCGATCTACAAATTCTTGGCCATTTTTCCAAGCTAAAGTCACTAAACTTGAAGAACTAGAACAAGTCAAAACAATTGAGATAAAAAATCTCATTCATTAATAAATACCAAGTACAAAAGGGAAACAAAACGACGAAGTTACAAAATGCTAAAACTATTCCTATACACCACCATCAGCTCGACAAATTTAAACAACCTCACCATCGGAGGAAAAATTAAAATCCTCACCGAACTCATCAATCTGGAGCTCGACGTCATTCTCGTCCTCTTCTTCTTCCTCCACCTCCACCTCTACCAGCTAACCATCCCAGATTTTCTTATAATAATCGAAGCCCCCAATATAAAGATTGGGAAGCTACAACTTCGCCTACTCTATGGCAAGGTTAAAACCTTTTTCATAGGCAACAACATAACTCTCTCCAATTTTCTTCTCATCTCGGGATTTTAGCCTAGCTTTAGATTGATGAGTGTTAGATATAAATCTATTCATGAGCCTTCACCTATCAGCTTAAGCTTTTAGGTTGAATCCGTTCTTGACATGGTATCAGAGCCTCTTTGACCAAACGGTCAGGAGATCGAATCCTTTTGCCCCCACTTTCTCAATTAAATTAAAATTTCAGCACATGGTATAAATATGTATGTGCTTTGTCCACGCTTCAAGCTCAAAGGGCTTTCGCGTGCAGGGGCATGTTAGATATAAATATATTTATGAGCCTTCACCTATCAGCTTAAGCTTTTAGATTGAATCAGTTCTTGACAACGAGCTCGATCCTGACGACGGTCTCTCTAATATCAGAGCTCCCTCTCTTTGATCTCAGCAAAATGCACCAACTCGATTCAACTCTATTTAGGGCCTCCTAAGCAGACTATGCTTAAGCCTTAGCACATTCCTCGTCTTCTTAAAGCTTCCTCAAGACGTTGTTCGCCTTGAATGCCCTTTCTTGCAATTCTTGAGCCACAACTAGGCTCTGAGCTATGTTGGACACCAAATATTTCTCCAGCAAGACATCTAAAGCATTAGAAGCTCTTTCCCTATCTACAGGAATGATCGACGAGTCTAGCATCTCGTTAGCCGGGAACTGTATTAGGGTCGCTGCCAGAACAACTGGAGGTGGGATCCAGCCTCACAAACTTGGTCTTTGAGGAAGTCTTCTGTCTCTTTGGGCCCATATTCTTTTTCCCTCGAGAAGCAGTAGGAGGATCCATATGGGTGCCATTACGTGCCTCAAATCGAGGTAGACCGGGGTACATTAGCCAAAACGCTATTAACCGACTCGATAGCAATCACCTTGGGCACCCTGCTCTTTTTCTGAGCGGAAATTTTTGCTAGTTTAACCATGCAAGCCATCTCATCTTTAGTAACCTTCTCCTTTGCAAAAGTGAAACAATGTCGGTTAATAGTCTTAGCAAAATATCAAAAAAGAAAGCAATAAATACCTACCGATCAAATCATTGGCTTTTAGGTTGATTAAACTAGATTTCTCATAAGTCAGCTGAGAAATGATCCCTATGATGTGATGAGCTTTTTGTCATACTCGCCTAATGCTTGAGCTTTGATGTCGTTAATATATTGGTTCCACCTTAAGTGAAACCGATGATTCCCATTCTCGCGTAAGAAAAAGGCTTTATCTGGCCTGAGTACTCCATCCCAGGTTGGCATGGTTATTTTGATAAACTGGTCTTTCAATCTTTTCACTGATTTCTCAACAAGCTTCATCAAGCATAGCCGAGGATGACTAGCTATATACATGAATTTCTGCTCGGACTCTTTGATATCTTTTAAAGTAAAAAAAATAAAAAAATAAAAATACATTCATTTTAGCATCTACAATCAACAAACTACACATATTTTAGAAAGCTCGGAAAAAGCCTCACCCATTAGTATGGAGTTGAGTGGGGGCCGTGTTCACAATATTGAAGAAGTCCATATCAAAATCAGCAAGAGGAAGCTTGGCCCTCTCTATATACGCAACACTAAAAGTGAAAAAGTTATTATTCGAACAATTCTCACAAACAGGCGAGTTCCAAGGACAAGCCTTTAAATCGAGCAGTTAATATTATTATAATTTTCTTTCATTTGCCTAACTTAACTAGACTTGATCAACGATTGAATTGACCTCACACTCTTATGAACAAATAAAGGAACATGAGCACTCATTGTCATAACTCTTTCATTGGACTCACTAGAACTAGAAGATCAACTACAAAAATCACTCACAGATGAAGAACTCATTCCTGCCTAACTAATTTGAGACCAACTTCAAAAGGGGAAAAAAGCTAAGTCCTCAAAAGGCGATATGAAAATTTACCTAACAAAAATCAACCGAGTAAAAAAATCTCAAAAGAATCAATCAAGCAAAAAAAATCGAAAGAGTAAAAGCCTAAAGTTTGCTAAATGCACACCGACCTAGGCACCGATCTCTAAAGATTTCATAAAAGAGCAGAATGAAATCTCACAACTCCCTATTTACAGAAAGAAACAAGGCAGATTTAACGGTCTGACATGACTGTATCTGACAGATAGCAATTAGCCACATTTTAGCTCGGGAAGCCCAAACGTCATGTCTGCAGTAACCTTTTCGCCTCGAGAAGCTTAAACCACAATAGTCATCATAACAACCGTCAGAACGATCACTCACGTTACACCACGTGGCCCTTTCGCTAAGTCATGAACAATCATTCCTCGAATTGAAGATTGTAACCCCACCAAAACCTCGGAAGCTCGACTACGACGACCTCCGAGCTTAAAGGGGTAAGTGTAGATACATCTATTTACAGGGCAGGCCTATTTAACTAAGAGCCCAATCCACTACAACCAACACTTTCATATTACCATCATACCCCTCAGCTCTCCTCTATAAATAACCATTTGTAAAATGTATAAGGACTTTTGACTCTCCTATCATTTATTACCCTTCTAAGCTCGAACTCATCTAACTTAATCTTCGGAGCCCGGGTATCTCAACTTGACCCTTAGGTTTATTTGTCACTTGTGCAGTTCGAGTTCCTAGTTTTCATCCGACCTCTAGCTCAACATAGGCATCATCATGATATAAACATTGGAAAGTACTCTATTAGATGAGTTTTGTTTCAAAGTTCAAACGGGTAAAAAGTCTAAAGTACTCTATCTTTTTTAGAGCTCAAACAAATGAAAATAGATCCCAAAGTCCTCAAATGAGTATTTGTTTCCAGCACTTCAATTTCAATAAGTAATAAGAAAACATCATAAGCCTTGAATATTCTAGAGATTATGGACTTTCATGTCTACAATTGTGCATAAATCATAAACAACAATAGTAGCAACAACAACAATTGATTACATAGAATAGAAGCAAAAAGCAAAAATTCAAAAACACCAAAAACACAAAATATCAAAACAAATAAAGAAGCAATAGTGAAATTAAGCTCTTAACAATTTTCCTAGGAACAAAAACACCAAAAATTTATATCCATACTCTATAAATAACATTTCAAAGTTAAAAATAAAATAAAAGAAGAGTACTTCATTTTCAGAGCTAAAGCAGAAAGAGCATGTGAGTGGGTCAACTCGTTTCCTAGAAGTGGATTGCGATAGCGATCTATGTCGGCGGCGTCGAGGTCAAGTTTGTGGATAGAAGGGACGTGTAGGCAAGAAAGAGGTGGAGAGAATAGGGGGGTGCTATGTTGCACTGGTACTTCAAAATTGGTGCCTACCTGATTTGCTGGTTGAAGCTACTTTTTGCAATTACCTTTCCTACATTTCGTATTACATAGGAGGAATGTATTGGGTTTTTGTAGGATATGGGTTAGAAATTTTAAAAAAATAAAGGGTTATAATGGTCTTTGTAGCAGTTTTTCTCTCCAAACCCTCCAAATCGGGGAACACAAGACTAAAGACAAAAAATGAATGCATGGGTTTAAGGTTACCCATTGGTTTCCTTTCCTTTTTTAATATTGAACTCTTAAACAAGGGAATAAACACATTTACTTATTTCCTATTTTCCTCCAAATTTTAACACTCAAATAGACCCTATGCAACTCATATATTTACTGTTAATATCTGTTACTAATTGGTGTTTGCTAAGCTACACCGAGGAGGTGTAGCACTACCTACTCCCTCATTAGGGATTTTTAGTGGGACCGAAAGGTTAAATTTAGTGTTATTGCGAAGATGTTGAAAAATTGAGTCACTGAGTATGTGCAAAAATATAATTCCTTATAAAATGCAATAATGACATGGTATAAGAAAGCGTACCTGTGTGTTTTATTACATACGATGTGACTTAATTTTTTTGAGATCTTTGCAACAATACTAAAATCACTAAGTGGACCCTACAAAAAACCACTCAATGAGGGGTGGGTAGTACTACACCCCTCTTATAAGAGGTGTAGCTTAACAATCACCTAATTAATTAAAGAGAAAAGCAAACTGCACCCTAGTATTACATATTATCTCATTGGGCTCTGCACAATTTTTATTTATGGTGTTTAAATAAAATTTATTAACAAAATTATTATTTGGTTAATCGAGTTGACAAAAAATACCATTTAGTTTCTAATATAAAAAGAGTTTCAATTTAATTTCTTGTATATTATATGAAATGTTCAAAATACCCATTCGAACTATGTAATTACTTTGTTAACATATGTGATTATTTTGTTTACATATGTAGTTACTATATTCAAAAATAAATGGAATAATCTATAATACCAAGTGATATTTTATACGGTGTAAGGGGAACTAAATTGAATTTTTTTTGCATTTGAAACTAAATTATCTTTTTTTTTCCAACTTTAAAAACCTCACAACAAGTTTTTCAAATTTATTTGAGTTATTCTTCTAATTATGTTATTAAATATGTTTCACTCACTCCTTAATCTTTAATTTAGCTATGTCAAATTGGGCTGGGCCGAAAAGCTATCTCAAAACCTTACTGCCTGCCTATAATGCCATCCAAAAAGAAATATGGATTCCATGATACTTAAATGGAGCAATTAAATTAGAGTAGTAAAATAAAATACAATAAAATAATATATAAATTAATTTTTTTTGCTACTGAGATATAAATTAGAATTAGAATATAAAGTAATGAGTCACTATTCTACACTTGATTTTGTTGATATCAAACTTTATTTAATATCTAAATATGATATAAATTAATTTATCTTCATTTAAAATATTTTTTTTTGGTTAATTGTTAAAATATTTATTTAATATAAAAAATTTAATCAAAATTAAAAACTTTTTATATTATTNTAATATTAAATATTAAATAAAATATAACATTAATAAAATATGATGTAAAAAGTAAATCACAAAAGATGCTTACTTTTTATCCGTTTGGATTTATACGATGGCAAACGGGCCCAATCCCTGTCCTTTTTGGTTTGAGAGGTGCCGGGCTCCTACGCTTGAGGTGCCTTGCACGCGGGAAAATCCAATGTAAACAGTAAACACCCGAGCTAAAACTGGCGGGAATCTCACTGCCTCTTCATTCCAACACTGCCTTTGCTCACTTCCTTGAAGCCTCGAAACACAGCAATGAGTAACGGCACCCGTAAACGGCCACCACCGCTGTTTCAACCCTCGCCGGCCCCCCAACCTAAAAATCAAGCATTCTCGCAGGAAGAGGAATTTGTAGACGAGGACGTATTCCTCGACGAAACCCTTGTTTGTGAAGACGAAGAGTCCCTCATTCTCCGTGACATCGAGCAGCGCCAGACTCTCGCGTCCCGACTTGCCAAGTGGACTCGTCCACCTCTCTCCTCTGAGTACCTTTCGCAATCTCGTAGCATCAGTAAGTGATTACAATATCACAATTTGTGCGAATTCTGTGTGCTTTGTTTCTAGGGTTTGCGTTTGTCTCGGTGGAACTTGATTCTTTTTTTTTTTCTCCTTTGTGAGCTTTAGTTTTTCAGCAGCTTGAGATTGATTACGTAATCGGGGAGAGTCATAAAGAATTGCTTCCAAATTCGTCTGGACCGGCTGCCATTATTAGAATATTTGGAGTTACAAAGGAAGGTTAGCTTATGTTCTTATTTTTTTTTTATTCTGTTATATGTTTGGTTGCTTAAATAACAGAAAAACTGCAATTGGAGTTTTTCTGTTTATATTCCTCATATTATTGTCATTGCTTCCAACGGATAAACTCTGAATGTCTAACCTGACAAGAGAATAATTCATTTTGTTAAAGAGAAGAATATCAGTTGAAGGTACAGTTGAGCATTTCTGTTATCAGTGCTCAAGGATCAAGATTATAGACTCAATCAGTGATTTGTTTCTCATATTTTGCTTCATTTCTTAGCAGTCCTCTGACATTGTCCTTCCTTATCTACCCTCTTGCTCGCTCTCTAAGACAAGCTGAATTATGTTGTTCTGTCTACCATTTTCCCTTGAATAAGTTTAGATGAAGTTAAACTCAAATTTTATGTTCTAAATTCAAATTTGGTTTAGCTACTTTCTAAATATAGTTTTCATTATTTATAATTTCAAAAGTCTAGAGTCTCTAGACATACACAATGAGATACTTTGGCAGAAGGTGCACTGGTAATTTGATAAACTTGTATTGATTGTATTTTTATATACCTGAAATTAAAGTCAAACCATTTTGTGCCAAATCCAGATTTGGAAACTTACCTATGTAATTACTTTCTAGTTTTTGTTATCTGTAATATTATAAAGCCAAGATATACAGTGGTCAGTACTTCATAAGAAGGTGGCTTGATAATTTGATAAACTTGTATTGGTTATATTTTTATATATCTAAAATTGAATCTAGTTTCATGGCTTACAACTAATATTTCACGAAATGAATCTAACAGTGTGGAAAAATAATAAGAATTGTGCAGTTGAAACGGGATTCTTCTAAGATATATTGGTCAATTTTGCATGACTGTTTACTTGCTGGCAAATTCATATAAGACAGAACCAGGAAATGATTTTAGTTTCATGCATACTCAGTTGTCTTCTAATATGTTTCACATGATAATGTTAAAATTACATGTATTAATATAAGTGCCTGGAATTCATGTATGGAGTCATTTAAGTTCTATTATGGTTTTACAGGACCACTCAAGTGCTTATTTGAAACTGATAATCATAATTATCCATTATGGCCCTCAACCATGTCTTTTTGGTTTTGTTTTAGGACATAGTGTTTGCTGCAATGTTCATGGATTTGAGCCATATTTTTACATCAGCTGCCCTCCTGGAATGGGTCCTGATGATATCTCCCGTTTTCATCAAATCCTTGAGGTACTTGGTTTACTGCTTGAACGGGAAGATTTTATTTTGTTATAAATTGCCGCCATTTACTTATACTTGTGTTTGAGATGCTTCAGGGGAGGATGAGAGAGGTCAATAGAAACAGTAATGTACCAAAATTGGTTCGTCGTATTGAAATGGTGCAGAGAAGGAGTATTATGTACTATCAGCAGCAGAACTCTCATCCCTTTCTCAGAATTGTTGTTGCACTGCCAACAATGGTTACCAGCTGCCGTGGTAAAATTTAGTATTCCTGGTACACATTTTTATCATCTTATCCACAGGAGTCTAGTATAATGGATTCTTATCAGATAGATGTAATCCTTGGTTCTCATTGGCCTTATGTTTATGTAATATTTTGCTTTTCATGGTGAGTCTTAGATTGATTACTTGCATTTTGGCACAAATATGTTGTCTTTTATGTTCTGTCAGATGTGTTCTTTCTGCGTATCAGCTTACTCATGACTTCATTTGTTTCTTGTCAAAATGTTTAAACATGGCAGGTATTCTTGACAGAGGTATACAGATTGATGGTCTAGGCATGAAGAGCTTCATGACCTACGAAAGCAACGTACTGTTTGCACTTCGTTTCATGATTGATTGCAACGTAGTTGGTGGCAATTGGATTGAAGTACCCGCTGGAAAATATAAGAAGACAGCAAAAAGCTTGTCTTATTGCCAGTTAGAGTTTGATTGCTTGTATCCGCATATATGAGACACCATTAAATCTTCTCACGAATCTCACCATAAGAGTGCAATCATATTTTGCATACCAAGCTTTTAGAATTTTTTCTCTCTCTTCCTTAACAATGTTGTAGGTATTCAGGATTGATTAGTCATGCTCCAGAAGGGGAATTTTCAAAGATGGCTCCATTTCGCATATTGAGTTTTGACATTGAGTGTGCTGGTCGTAAGGGTCATTTTCCTGAGCCTACCCATGATCCTGTTATCCAGGTCCATTCCCTACTTTTTATCCTCACAAATCTGATTTTGATAAGTTAACTGTTTTTCAACTGAAATTTTGCATTTTCTTTTAGATTGCCAATCTGGTTACCTTGCAAGGGGAAGACCAGCCATTTATCCGTAATGTGATGACCCTTAAATCATGTTCTCCTATAGTTGGTGTTGATGTGATGTCATTTGATACAGAAAGAGAAGTCCTGCTAGCTTGGAGGGTATTCTTTTTGAACTTACATAGTTTACTTTGTTTTTTTTTCATCTTATTAAAGTCTGTCTCTCTATTTTTTAAGCATATGGATTAGAATAAGACCCCTTAATTGGATTCACTATTGGTTTCCAATAAGTTGTGTAAGAGTAGGATGTGTGTTGAGTTGTTGATATTTTATTTTTTCTGTAAGGTTTATCATGTAGTGTGATGTTTGCCAATGCTTTTAGATTATTACTGGGTAATGTGCGTATAAAATATTGTTTTTTTTTTTTTTGTATTTAACTTGTGCACTTAGAGCTTATTTGATATCATGCAACTGTGGAAGGAACTATTGTACTTTCTCTCTCATGTGCTTATAGTTTGATAAAAATGTTTTTTGTTGCAGAATTTTATCCGTGAAGTGGACCCTGATATTATAATTGGATATAACATCTGCAAATTTGACCTGCCATATCTTATTGAGGTGATTACTTATCTTTAAAATTAGAAAATGCATTATGAGTTAAGAATGGGAAGATTTTGTGCATCTGGTTATGTTTGTAGTTCTTAATATAATCTAATTTGTTTGTTTACTGTTTTCAGAGAGCTGAGACGCTGAAAATATCAGAATTTCCAACTCTGGGCCGCATCAGGAACAGCAGGGTTCGAGTAAAAGATACAACTTTTTCATCAAGGTAAAGAGATGTTGTCATCTGTATTTATTATATTATATATTTTTGACTAATAAAAGATGGTCTTGTAAATGTCTTCTATGTTGCTTTTGTGTAACTAGAGGTTCTGCTTTTGCTAGTCTTACTATCTTTCCTGTGTTATATGTCATAAGTGAGTTTTTGGGAAGGCTCATGGGTTCCCTGCTGAAATGAGTTACCACTTCAAATTTGTGATACTATCTGGATTCAAAGGCTTACTGCTACTTCTTCTCGATAAGGGTCTGCTGCTTCAATCATGTAGACTTCCCCATTATTTTGGAAGAATTAGTTGCATTTCTATTATTCTGGGTGGGTGATTGCTCATGGTTTCATCAACTTCTATGAAATAAGAATTAGGAACTCAGTTGCAAAAGTGAGTCCAGGTTTATCATAACGTTGAGTAGTTGCGTCTCTTCCATAGTCGAATCAATGTGATCCTTCACATTTTGTTTTAATTTTGGAATAACTGGTCTATCCATTTTTGACTTTTCAATCATTTTGGACATCTGCCTTTATTGATACGTGATGGTGTTGTAGACAATATGGAACCAGGGAAAGTAAAGAGGTTACGGTTGAAGGGAGAGTTCAGTTTGATTTGCTCCAGGTTATGTCAATATTGGGTTTTGCTTTATTTACCTTGTGCCTGGCCTATCTAAATCTATCACTAAATAATTTTGTTAGTTGTCTTTTTTACAGGTTATGCAACGAGATTATAAACTTAGTTCTTATTCTTTGAATTCTGTGTCAGCCCACTTCCTTTCTGAGCAGGTAAGTTTCCTCTTTTGACATCATATCAAATATTTATTTCTTTTCCCTTAATATATTTTTAGTTTCTAGTATTTCTACATCTGGGAATTTTCTGAAGGACGTGAATGATTTTGTTCGTGGAACCAGTATTTTCACTTTTTTTTTTTTGGGTATTCTTAGATATAGGGTCAGATTAAAATGCTTAAGTTCTTGAGGTAAGATTTTACCTAATACAGTTGCTTGTAACACTTTCATCTCTAATTCTGCCTTGGTTTCATGGCAGTGGCTATGTTTATTTTTATGTGGTACAGTAGTAGTGAAGACATGGATTGTAATGGAGTTGCTACTTAATGAGTGATAGATTGCCATTGGTTATCCTATTTATCGTTTGTATGTTTATATGCTTTTCTTCTGTTCAGGTCTTCTCCTTGTATCTGCCATTAATCATCTTCTACCACTTCCAAGCATCCTTCTTCTGCTTGATCCATATATATATATATATATGTATATAATTTATTCTAGAAAGCTATAATGTATGCTAATTATTGACTTTAGTTTCTGCATTTGTATCCGCAGAAAGAAGATGTTCACCATTCTATTATATCTGACCTCCAGAATGGGAATGCAGAAACTAGAAGGCGCCTTGCTGTCTATTGTTTGAAGGTTCATATTTTTGTTCCTGTCTATGTTGTGCTGCCCTCCTTTGCTTTTTTTTTTTTTTTTTACTATTTTATTTAAATTATTATCTAGTCTCCTTTATCATCGCCAGCACCACCAATCCCCCACTATTGTCATCGAGACATTTTCAAGGTTGATTTCACATTGTCAAACAATCCAAAAAGAAAAAATTTCTCAAATATATAATTTTAGTGCTAATAGATTCTGTTAGAATATTAGCTGTAAATACTGTAGTTATTATAGCATATGTTTAGGCTTTTAATTAGCTTATGATTAGGCTCATGATTAGGCCCATGATTAGGCCTGTTATTGCTGTACAGTTAGTATAAATAATAGATGTGAGAAGCTAGTCTCACAACCTTTCCACTATTCTCACATGGTATCAGAGCTATTTTAGTGAGAAAAACCTCCCCATTCCCGCTGTGAATTTTTCCAGCGGCGTTTTTCCTCTCCTTGCTGTGTTCATACACCAGCAGTGTTCTAAAACTAGGGTTTAGTGGCTGTGTCTCTATCCAGTCACCCTAGGACTCGATAATCCCAATTCTGACTCCGTAATCAACCTCAGTACCCTCCGACCGGCCATTCCCCGGAGACCTGCCGTCAGCCGCCGCCACAAACGCCCACACGCGCCACTCCACTCTCTGTGCGTGAAACCCACGCTCCGCCAGTTTCTTCCGCGTGTGGAGACGCGTGTCTGCTCCGATTGTCGTGAAGCTTTCCAGATCTTTCCTCCGACGTATTTCCGACCTGTTCCTGCCCTTACTTTGGTGTTTTCTAACCTAGACAGCATCATAACAGTTCTGCTCCTCTTTGTTAACGGTTAGTAACATCCAAATGGCCTCTTCAGCCAAGGAAACTTCTGGTCACCACTCATTCCTTACTTTTTCTTCTACTCCAACTATCTGTGCTGAGAAATTAACTGGTTTTGGCAACTATATGACTTGGTCAGCCTCTGTGGAGTTGTGGTTTTTAGGTCAGGGCCATGAGGAACACTTAATCAAACAAATTAAAGACATCCCTGAAAAAGATCAGCCTAAATGGAAGCAGGCTGATGCTTATCTTTGTAATGTTCTTTGGCAATCTATTGATTGGGTTCTTGTTGGCCAATATCGACCTTATCGTACCTGTTATGAGGTTTGGCAGAAGGCCAAGAAACTCTACTCAAACGATATAAATCGTTTGTATAATGTTGTCTCTCAGATGAAAACTCTTAAGAAACAAGATCTGGATATGCAAACTTATCTGGGCCAGATCGAGACTCTTCAATAGGAATTTAATGAGATGATGCCATTCTCAACTGATGTTGCTCAACAAGAGGCACATCGTGGCAAATTCTTTATGGTCCTTGCACTTGCTGGTTTGCCTTCTGAATTGGATTCAGTCCGTAATCAAATTCTGGCCAACCCTGGGGTTCCTACTATGGACACGATATTTGAGCAGTTGATCCGTATTTCAGCACCTACAGGTACCTCTGTTTCGACTACCTCAGCTGATTCTACTATTCTAGCCTCTCAAGTGAACCATCGAGAGGATGGTAAGGGCGGCCGTGGTGATCAGCGAGCTCGAAATAGAGATCGCCCCCGATGTACTCACTGCAATAAAATTGGCCATACAGTGGATCGCTGTTTTCTCCTTCATGGTCGATCTTCTAAGGTTGCTAACGTTGCACAGTATGGTTCCTCCTCTGGCACTCCATCTGGCACTGTATCCGTCTTTGCTGTTGATTACAATGAGTTCCTCAGATTTCAAGACAACCAGCGGTCCACCTCCATTGCCTCTATTGCTCAGCCTGGTAATCCTATTGCATGCATCTCTCAGTCCTCCTCTCTTGGACCTTGGGTTCTTGATTCTGGTGCTTCTAATCACTTGTTTGGTAACAAGAATTTATTTTCTCATATCACTTATTCTAATTCATTATCTACTGTTACCTTAGCTGATGGATCACACACTATAGTCAGAGGCATTGGTCAGGCCACACCCTTGCCCTCTCTATCTTTAAATTCTGTTCTCTTTGTACCTGGGTGTCCATTTAATTTGATTTCTGTTAGCAAATTAACTCAAACCCTCCCTTATTCTGTTACCTTTGTTGCTCATTCGGTTATTGTACAGGAGCGGAACACTGAGAGGATGATTGGAGTCGGACATGAGTCCCGTGGGCTATACTACCTTGCCCCACCACCATCTCCTGTGGCTTGTATTGCTGCTGATTCACCCGAACTTTTTCATCGTCGTTTGGGACATCCTAGCTTACAGAAACTACAGAAGATGGTGTCGAGTCTCTTTAGTGTCTCTTCTTTAGAATGTGAGTCTTGTTAGTTAGGCAAACATGTTCGTAGTTCTTTTCCTAGTTGTGTCAATAAACGAGCCGAGTTTCCTTTTTCACTGGTTCATTCTGATGTATGGGGTCCTAGTCGTGTCAACTCAACTTTGGGTTTTCAATACTTTGTTACCTTTGTTGATGATTTTTCCCGATGTACTTGGTTATTTTTAATGAAAAATCGTTCAGAACTTTTCTCTATTTTCCAAACTTTTTGCTCAGAAATTAAAACTCAATTTGGAATCACCATTCGCACCTTCCGTAGTGATAATGCCTGAGAATATTTTTCTGCTCAATTTCAATCTTTTATGACTTCTCAGGGCATTCTCCATCACTCTTCTTGTGCTCATACTCCTCAACAAAATGAGGTGGCTGAGCGGAAAAATAGACACCTGATTGAGACTGCCCGTACTCTCCTCATTCATAATAATGTTCCGCTGCGTTTTTGGGGAGATGCGGTTATCACTGCATGTTATTTGATTAATCGCATGCCATCCTCTGTTTTACAAAATCAGGTGCCTCATTTTCTTTTGTTTCCCAATCAGCCACTCTATTCTCTTTCTCTTCGTGTCTTCGGTTGCACATGTTTTGTTCATGATCTCACTCCAGGTAAAGATAAGGTACATGCAAAATCTCTCAAATGCGTCTTTTTGGGTTATTCTTGTTTGCAAAAAGGTTACTGTTGTTTCTCTCCTGAACTCAAACGATATCTTGTTTCCCCGGATGTCACATTCTTTGAGACAACCCTTTTCTTTCCTTCTTTAGGGCATCCTGATTGTTCTACTATTACTCAGGATCTCCCAATTTCTTGCACTAGTCCTCTTCCACAGGTTGTTTCGTCCCATGACTCCACTGGTCCTACAGAGGACTCGGCACCTCCTCTCCTCACCTACCATCGTCGGCCTCGACTTGACCCTGTTGAGCACCCACCCATCGTGCCACCCGTCCTTGAGCCTGTTGACAACCCTCCCACCAATGACCTCCCTGCTCTTGCCCCATTGGATTCATCTCTTGCTCCAGTCACTTCTCAGGTTCCGATCTCTGACTTGGACCGATCTATTGCTGACCGCAAAGGTATTCGTTCTACTCGCAATCCTTATCCCATTTATAATTTTGTGAGCTATCACCGTTTGTCTCCACAATATTCTGCTTTTGTGTCGTCTTTGTCTCCTGTTTCTATTCCTAAAAATGTAGGTGAAGCACTTTCTGACCCAGGCTGGCATAAGGCAATGATTGATGAGATGGCTGCTTTAGACTCTAATAGCACTTGGGATTTGGTGCCTCTACCACGCGGTAAATCCACTGTTGGTTGTCGTTGGGTTTATACAGTCAAAGTTGGCCCTGATGGCCAAATAGATCGTTTGAAAGCCCGCTTGGTTGCCAAGGGATACACCCAGATCTACGGACTTGATTATGGTGATACCTTCTCTCCCGTTGCCAAGATGGCATTTGTTCGCCTCTTTCTCTCTATGGCTGCCATTCACCACTGGCCCCTTTATCAATTGGATATTAAAAATGTCTTTCTACATGGCGAATTGCAAGAGGAAGTTTATATGGAGCAACCTCCTGGATTTGTTGCTTAGGGGGAGTCTAGATTGGTGTGTCGACTTCGCCGATCTCTCTATGGACTTAAACAATCTACACGGGCTTGGTTTTGGGAGATTTAGTTCAGTTGTTCTATAGTTTGGTATGACTCGGAGTGAGGCTGATCATTCAGTCTTTTACTTTCACTCATCCCCTAACCGATGCATGTACTTGATTGTCTATGTGGATGACATTGTGATTACAGGGAATGATCAAGAAGGCATACAAAAACTCAAGCAATATCTATTCCAGCACTTTCAGACAAAAGATTTGGGCAAACTCAAGTATTTTCTGGGAATAGAAGTTGCTCAATCCCGAAAGGGTGTTACCATCTCACAGCGAAAATATGCCTTGGATATATTGAAAGAAACAGGTATGTCAAACTGCAAACCTGTGGAGACTCCAATGGATCCAAATGTCAAGCTCCTATCTGATCAGGGGGAGCCCTTATCAGATCCCAGTAGATATCGGAGACTTGTTGGGAAACTCAACTACCTTACAGTGACACGTCTTGATATTGCATTCCCTATGAGTGTACTTAGTCAATTTCTAAGTGCTCTGTGTGACGGTCATTGGGATGCATTAGTTCGTATTTTAAAATACATCAAGAAGGCACCAGGTAAAGGCCTATTGTATGAAAGTAGGGGTCATACTCAGGTGGTTGGATATTCAGATGCTGACTGGGCAGGCTGTCCATACGATAGACGTTCAACCACTAGATATTGTGTATTTGTTGGGGGCAATCTAGTGTCATGGAAGAGCAAGAAACAATCAGTTGTTGCTCTATCCACTGCTGAGGCAGAATACCAAGCCATGGCTAAAGCATCCTGTGAGCTCATATGGCTGAAACAGTTACTTCAGGAGTTAAAATTCATGAAGATTCAACAGATGAAACTAATATGCGATAACCAAGCAGCTTTCCACATTGCCTCCAATCCAGTCTTCCATGAAAGGACCAAACATATAGAGATTGACTGTCACTTTGTTAGATAGAAAATACTTTCAGGGGATATTGCTACTAGTTTTGTTAGATCAAATGACCAGCAAGCAGACATATTCACTAAGTCTCTCGGAGGCCCTCGGGTTAACTACATTTGTAACAAGCTTGGAACATATAATATGTATGCTTCAGCTTGAGGGGGAGTGTTAGAATATTAGCTGTAAATACTGTAGTTATTATAGCATATGTTTAGGCTTGTAATTAGCTTATGATTAGGCCCATGATTAGGCCCGTTATTGCTGTACAGTTAGTATAAATAATAGATGTGAGAAGCTAGTCTCACAACCTTTCCACTATTCTCACAGATTCAATGCTAAATTTTTCTGTACCTAAAATTTGATTTTGATTTCTTTTTAGATCTCAATGCTGAATTTTCAGAGTATCAAACACACCCTAAATTTGTCACACACTGAGAATTGGTTGAAGTACTTGAGGGTCTGAAAAATTTAAACTTCATATTGATTGATCTTCAAAATGTGTAAATGGAAAGGATTGCCAATCTTTTAAAATCCTTAATAATGCATTTTTAGGTTACTCCAATTTTATTGAAGCAATTCCTAGTGAATCCTTGCTGGGGTATAGTACACATAATTGCATATCTTTTCCATTATGTGTGCAAAATGGAAGGAAAAAATGGAGAAGATTGAAAAACAACTGAAAACTCACGAGCAACAAAATGCATGTTTTGCTCTTCTGCATGCAGGATGCATATCTCCCTCAACGGCTTTTGGACAAATTGATGTTCATTTACAATTATGTGGAGATGGCTCGAGTAACAGGAGTTCCAATTTCTTTTCTACTTTCCAGGGGGCAAAGCATCAAGGTTAAGATTATAATTCCATTTTCCTTATCAATTGTTGGAAATATGCAGAATAATAGACAAGTTGTATTTTGAAAGTATTTGCTTGCTTTTTCTTTCCTTCCAGGTACTTTCTCAACTTCTTAGGAAGGCAAAACAGAAGAACCTGATTATTCCTAATGTCAAACAGGCAGGATCTGAACAAGGAACATATGAAGGTGCCACTGTAAGTTCATTCTTTTTCCTTTTCTGTTCATTTCTTTTAAACTGAGATGTTTCATATGTTCACTTTCCTACATCAATGTGTGTGTCTACTTTCTATCTATCTATCTATCTATTTGGGTGTATATGCTGTGTAGTTTCTCAATAGCAAAATTGTTTCCAGGAATTGTTTAACTATTTATTTTCTCCAAATGTTTTCAGAAAGTTTTCATTGCACTTCTGTTGCCACAAAGTGTTTATTACATTTAGTTCTCTTCTATATTGCAAATTGCGAGATGATTTGTCGATATATAATTGCTTGGTTAAATATAAATGAAAATATTATATTTGCACATTTACGTTGTAAGAAAGTATGGCAATGGATCTAGCTGGTGTTTTTCTTGCAGCTACTCATATTCATGGTTTTGGTAGGAAAAGAAGTGTAAGGCCTTGTGAAATATGCTATGGTTTCAGGGGTGTGGTTCATTTGGCAAATCATAATTCTAGAATTTTTAGCAATGAGACTAATGATTTATTAGAGTTGTCCTTATCAGATATGCACAGAGACTGGAAAACTCTTATGAGCTGATGGGTTAGTTTGAGGGTGTCTAATCCTTCTATTCAATACTCTCCTTTCTTCCTAATGAATTCGTTTTTGAAGAAAAAAATGTAAGAAAGTAGTATAGTGCTGTCGCCTAGCATTGCTTTTTTGGTTTAAGAGTTACCCATATAGTCTTTTGGGATTTGAAATGTAATTAGTAGCTCTATTATGTTGGCCGCTGGGTCTCTGTGTAGCCTTATTTTCATGGTCATATTTTCTAAGACTGTGTTTCCTTTTCTTTCTATTTTCTATTTTCTTTTGGGTCTTCTTTTGTTTAGGTCAGAAAAAGATTTATTGGAAGTTATTATGCTTTCTGCATGTGATCATTTCATTTAGACCCACCTGCATGTAATTTAGAACTATTTTTGGAAAATGCAACTCAGGTAATCATGATTCATATATTTGATCTACAACAACTGACTTGAAAGAGAGGCATATTTTTATAACTGTTCAGAAGTCTGTTTGAAGACTTGAAGATTTGAAGTATCATCGGTTGTTTGGTGGATGTTATTATGTGAGAAAATCAATGCGAGTATGGCTTCCTTAGCATGTACCTTAACAGAGGCACATGTCCCCAGCTTGTAGAGAGCTGTCTTGATTTATCCATGTTTTGTGTCCGTTTTAATTCATCCCAAGGATGGTTTTTATTTAATACTCTAACATGCCTCTGCACAAAATCCCTTTGGGATTAAAGAGTGGACAAAGCTCAGGCATGCTCATACCTTGTGTGTAAATTTAATCTAATTATGAGAAATTGGTGCAGTAGGGATCAAACTCCTGACCACTTGGTCAAAGAACCAAATCAACCCAAAAGTTTAAGCTATTTGGAGAAGGCATAGGAATGGTTTTTATTTAATATATACAATATAGTTGGCTATTTAGATCAACAGTTTAATTTTGCAGCTAAGCTCTTTCAGTTCATTCAATTAATTCCCTTGGGTTGAAAGTCACCAAGTCATGACAAAACTACATATGTCTGTTGTAGCATGATGAATATATGTTACAAAGACATGGTTTATTCAACTTTGATTTGTACTTGAGCAAAACAGGCTATTTTTGAAGTAGGTTTTATTGGAAGCATTTTGTTCTTCACAATCATTTCTGCAGTTATTGAGGTTTCCTATATTTATGCACTGCCCTTGTTAGCTTTATAAGGAAGCATTTTATGCATTTGTGTTCTGCATTTGTTTGTGAATACGTACTTTCACATTTTCTTCTAACATCAAAGTATTCCAAAGAGTGGTTAAAGTACATAAGTTTTTGGATTTGAGATGGTCTTAGTTATCCTACTATTCTGTCAGCTACAGGTGGACACATGATTTTGAGCATTACAACTTGCAGGTATTGGAGGCAAGGGCTGGATTTTATGAAAAGCCAATTGCTACTTTGGATTTTGCATCTTTGTATCCATCTATCATGATGGCATATAATTTATGTTATTGTACTCTGGTAAACCTTCTGACCACTGTGTTTACTTGCTCATAACCATAAGCTTCCTTAAAAAAAAAAAAAAAATAAAAATTTATTCATTAACTTAATTTGATTCCTATGGGATAACAATTGGGAGAAAATTTTATGTTTGCTTTTTTTTTTTTTTTTTTTTTTTTTGTTTGTGAANTGTTTTGTTTTGTTTGTGAAGGTAACCCCTGAAGATGTTCGCAAGCTCAACCTTCCTCCGGAGTCTGTAAACAAAACTCCATCTGGCGAAACATTTGTTAAATCGAATTTACAGAAGGTCAGTTGGTTAAAAACTGTGGTTGACTATACTAATTTCCCTCATTCTCTAAGGTAAAAAAGTGATTATGTTTTAGAAGTTCTTATGCTTATATGAAGTTGGGGTGCTGACATATGAGAATGTCTCACTGCATACATTTTAGGGAATACTTCCTGAAATTCTTGAAGAACTATTAGCAGCCCGTAAAAGAGCAAAAGCTGATTTGAAGGTATTCTTTCAACATTTATTGTGAACACTGACTGTATATTTATATTGTTTTTCCATCAAGCTGGATTGTTTGATAATTTAGTTTATTGGATTGTATATGTTGTTCTTTGCTTGTACATTATCTCTCTCTCACTGATTTCTACTTTAGGAGGCAAAGGATCCCCTTGAGAAGGCTGTGTTAGATGGTCGACAGTTGGCCCTGAAGGTAGGCTGTGCATGCTAGATTCATGCTCTTCTTTGTCTTTTCTCTTTCAGTAATTGCTCAATACTCTTTAGTGCAGTACTAGTAAGTATACTATTATTTATTTATTTATGTTTTTAAACTCTATTTTGCCTAATTTTTCAGATCAGTGCAAATTCTGTATATGGATTTACAGGGGCTACTGTTGGTCAGTTGCCATGCATAGAGATATCTTCAAGTGTAACAAGCTATGGTATTGCTTTAACCTATTAGTTTATGATGCTGTGCATTGTGAAATGTATCCTTCTGTTGAATTGAAATAACATCTTCATTGAGCTCTGATGATTACATTATTTGGTGTGTTGTAAAGGTCGGCAAATGATTGAGCACACGAAAAAACTTGTGGAAGATAAATTTACAACCCTTAATGGTTATGTACACAATGCTGAGGTATGACATCTAGAAATTTCTTTGTATTGCAGCTTTTGATACACCAGACAGGGTTGTGTCAACTATGGATTACTTGTTGGAGCTCTCTAGGTTTCTTTACCAGGCTATAATTCAAGGTTCATAAAAGATGATGATTTTCTACAATTCTTTTTTCATTTTTGTCCTTCTATTGTCAAATGAAATGTCTGTGGGAGCAACTTTAGTGAGATTTTAAACAAAATGATGTAGGGGATTTGTCTGTTTTAACTTTCAGGTAATTTTGTTCCTCCCATTCTTTTTTCAGATCCAACATTTTAATTATGATGAAGTGATCTTCTCACAAATGCTTTTCTGTTGGCCACCAAGACCATATCAAGTCATAGCATTGCCTTGAGGCCCCTTGACTTTTGTATTTTTATTTTGGTTTGGCCTGCTTTTTCCAACCTTCTATTTAAAATTTTCTTCAAGGCATCCTACATTTGAGGGTTTTCTTAAAAGAGTGCTGATTGCTGAGATAGATTATAAGTGTTTCCAGATTTCAGTTTTCAGTGCCACTTGGTAAGTAACAGCTAGTGACAATTATATAGTTTTCAGCCAAAAAAATTTAAAGCAAAAACCTACTAGATCTGCTATCCTTACTGAATATTCTAGCCAGGCAAAGGTGTGCCAGAGGTCCTTTGAAGAAACCTTCTCTCACCTAAATTCATGAATCTGAATAGAAGTCTTTTACATCAAAGTCACTGGATCTGGATTTTATCTTAGTAATCATAAATTATGATCCTCTCTGGAACTATAATGCCGCATTTTGGTTTTTGTGAAAAATAACATTTCACTGAATGCCTTAGACACCATGCTCTGACTTGCCAATAAATTCTGTATCCAGTTATGCACTTTTTTTTCACTTCAATTTTTTTTATGTCTTAACTTTTATTCATATTTTTCCAAGGGTTAGTTTGATTTTAATGTAGGATTACTTATGGTTAAATGCAATTCATGGTATTAGGTGATATATGGGGACACGGATTCGGTCATGGTACAATTTGGTGTTTCCTCTGTAGAAGAGGCTATGAAGTTGGGGAGAGAGGCTGCGGAATATATTAGTGTAACTTTCATGAAAGTGAGTTATAGTTACTTTTTCTTTTTGTTCTATTAATAATAAGAGTTGATGTTACTTTTATCCTTTTCTTTATTTTCTTGTATGTTTGAGGCCCTTTTCTGACTGTTATGAAACGGGTCAAATTTTGATCTTGTGAACTGTTTTCTAGGTAACTATCTTGAGAAACGCCACTTGTTTCCTTAAATCACTAAGTCTCAAAATCAGGGCACTTTTTTTTTTTTTTGAATAGTAATGAGTGATTATTGTTTCTCTAAATTGCTGCTTCGCACAAGACTGGGATGAAGGTTAGTCCTTGGACTGGCAAAATATATTTATAAAGAAAATCCCAGCTTTGATTCTTCCATCATCATGAAATCCTCTGTAAGTTGAAAAAAAAAGGTTTCACAGCTCTTATTCAAAAAAAGAAGAAAGAAGTTACATAGTTCAACAAAATATTTGAGATTCAGCCATTATGATGCTTCCCTTGACATTGATAGACATGCCAAAAGTAATAATTGATTGTCACTCAACTACTGAAGGCTAGTGATGTTGTATATAGATGAGTAGCAACCCTGCGATTTATAGACTTGCATCAAAAGCTTTCTGTGTGGTTTGTGGATACTTTGGTCCAGCTTTATTGCAATGTTATTTGTTAAAGTGATTGTTATCTTAGTTGGTCTCCTGAATTCTTAAATTGCATCTTCAACATTTCTTAAGTTTACTTGAGACTTAGTTCTTATTTTTTAACATGTTGTTGGAATTAATTGATTTGATCTATGTATTTCTTACTTAAATTCTTCCTTCTGTACTTGATCTATTTCTATTGTGAAGCCCATCAAACTAGAGTTTGAGAAGGTTTACTATCCATATCTTCTTATTAGCAAGAAGAGATATGCTGGTTTATTTTGGACAAAACCAGACAATTTTGACAAAATGGATACTAAAGGTAAATATTGAACTTTGTGGACTACTTGCTCCTGTAATTTTATTAAAATGCATCTTAGTTTGTATTTATATTTGACAGGCATTGAAACAGTTCGAAGAGACAATTGTTTATTGGTCAAAAACCTGGTGAACGATTGCCTTCATAAAATACTGATTGACAGGGATATCCCTGGGGCAGTCCAGTATGTCAAGAATGCAATTTCAGATCTTCTCATGAACCGCATGGATTTGTCACTTTTGGTTATTACAAAGGTGGGGAATTTTGGGGAAACAGTGCCTGAAATGATCTTTTTTCTATTGCTGATTGCTTCTGGTGTAAAATTCAAATATTCCTAGTGTTAGGGTATTACAAGTATAATGTGTTGAACTTACATTAACATGTTTGCCTTAGCAGGGTTTGACCAAGACAGGAGATGATTATGAAGTAAAGACAGCTCATGTTGAACTTGCTGAAAGGATGCGCAAGGTTGGCTGTGGTCATTGGATGCATTGGCTATATTATTTTCCTAATTCCTTCTGTTATTTAAAAAATTCCTACTTGTGTTAAAAAGAAAAAGAAAATTCATAGCTTAATAGTATACATCATATAGGCACAATACGTGTCACTTTTCGCGTGAAAGGTGAAAAAGAAAATGTATCAAGAAGTACAAGAAATACTTATTTATTCTCAATGTTGATATTTCGTGTTCTCATTATCCTGTAATACGACTTATCTAATATTTGATAAACTGTTTGTGAAACCATGCAAATTTTATTGCAATAATAAGACTTAATATTTATTGTTTTAGGCATAGTAAGATTGTGCTTTTGTTTCTGGGTCATAAATATATTTGTTTCATTTTGTAATTGACAGCGAGATGCTGCTACTGCTCCAAATGTTGGGGATAGAGTACCTTACGTTATTATTAAAGCTGCAAAAGGTGCCAAGGTTGTATATTACTCCCAGCTCCCTTTATTTTGCAAGTCTGTCAAGCATTTTTGGGTTTGATCTAGCTCTTAACCAATATAACAAAATCAGGCTTATGAGAGATCAGAGGATCCAATCTATGTGCTAGAGAACAACATACCAATAGACCCTCAGTACTATCTTGAGAATCAAATTAGCAAGGTTGGTTTAATGTCCATGTCAGAATTTCTTGACAGCTTACTTTTATTTATTAGCTAACCATACCGTTCTTGTTGCAGCCAATTCTGAGGCTCTTTGAGCCCATTTTGAAGAATGCTAGCAAGGAACTTCTCCATGGAAGCCACACAAGATCCATTTCTATCTCTACTCCATCAAACAGTGGCATAATGAGATTTGCTAAGAAACAGCTCACTTGCATTGGTTGCAAAGCTTTACTTAGGTATCCTTTTAGTGCTTTCTCTATATTATGTTCTTTTGAGGCTTTTAACACTGTACTGGTTAATTTTGTATTTAGATATTCGTTTTTTTTTTCAGCGATTGCTTCTATTGATTTTAGTCTAAAAGAAATACACACATGGAACTACCAAGTACCATTTGTATGCACGTGGTAATTTTTTCATTGGGTATGCTGCATATATGATAAATTCTCTATTGAATTGAAAAATATTGGAAATGTTATCAGCAGTATATTCTCTATTGAATTGTGGACTCTATATGGTAATTTGACAGTTACTGACACTACAGAAGAATTGTGTTCTATGGAAGTAAACATTTATTTTTCTAATGACGTGTGATAGATGAAGAAACTCTTAAGACATTAAGGAAGATATTGTTTGTTCGTTTAGCATGTAAAATTGAGAAGGGGGGAGGGTATTATGTCCATTGAACTTAAAAATGATAAAATTGAGTGTCCAAGGGACAAAGAATAGTTGATTATCTGAGTTTCATATATTTTATACATAATTCTCCTACATTGAGATAATCTGTTTTCAGTTTCCTCCCGTGAGATACCATTGGGCAGAGGGTGTGCCATTAACCTGACAAAGAACAAGAGGCTATGGAACTATTGTGCATCTCACTCAGAGTGATTCCATCAGGAATCACCTAACCGTTGACAATAGTTGCTGGTGTCTTTGTCAGAAAAGTCTAGTAATTGAGTTGAAAGATTTTTGCACCCCTTAACTTTCAAGTTTTATTTGTGCGAGTTCTAAAGCTGATTTACTTAAGTTTTTTCTTGGTTTTTACAAGATATTATGGTGGTTTATTTTCTTCAAGGATTTACAGTTCCTGTGTTTTGTTTGTAAATATTTCTATGCATATGTTAGTTATAGAAAATGCCTAATAATACCTTTTTTTTGTTTTCATAATGGTTCAGTAATGGAGATTGTACTCTTTGCACACATTGCAAGGGAAGGGAAGCTGAGCTGTACTGCAAAACAGTGGCTCAAGGTAGGCATCTCTTGAGTCCCTTGTGTTCATTTCCAAAGGGTTTGTTGTACTGGATGGTTCAAGCTGTTTGTTATTGGACAATATAACTGATGGTGTGGCTGCAGTTTCTGAGCTAGAGATGCTTTTTGGGAGGCTGTGGACGCAGTGTCAAGAGTGCCAAGGTTCGCTTCATCAGGATGTTCTCTGCACAAGGTATTTCACCATTGAGCTGGTTTATGTTACTGTTAGATTCATACCCTCTTTGCTCTGGTGGTGTTAGACATACTCTGAAATTTTTGGTTTAAGGAGGCACCTGATGAAAAGGACACCCACTTAATCATGTCTTAGAATAAGAACCCCCCCGCCCCCGCCATCTTTTTTTCTCCATGGTAGTTATTAAGTAAATTTTATCAAATTTGATCTCCTTCGTGTCTTTTCACTTGCTCTTTTGGATTCCAGACAAGAACATCTAATATCACCAATAATTAACACTATTGTGTTTCAGTCGAGATTGTCCAATTTTTTACCGACGAAAGAAGGCACAGAAAGATATGGCTGAAGCAAAGCTGCAATTGGATCGATGGAATTTCTAAGATTCTCTCAAGGTCTGCATTTCCTTACTTTTCCATTCTGTCCTCAATCTTGTTTGTGTGCTGGTATATAATATGCATGGAAGTGGTGGTTGTCTTTAAAGGATCCAATCAGTAGTTACTGAATCTGCAGAAATTTTCCCCACTGATATGTTCAAGAATTGCATACAGAAGAATTTGAAAATGGGTGTTCTTTTCTTACTCAGGACCATTCATAAAATTGAGGGGAAAAAATCATTTCATGGAGCATGGTATGGTTTAGTTGCTTCGAAGCTGCCATTATGATTTTGCCAAATTTTGATAGGCTAGACATGTAGAATGTGATCTTGCAGGCCTTGGTGTCCATGACCAATCTGATGTTGGAAAAATACTAAAATGTACAAAATGAACAAGCTGTTGATATCACTCTCTGCTTTCATGATAGATGCCATAAGAATCCGAGCAAACAGAGAGGACAGGGGTGGTTAAGAATAAGTAATCTCAAAATTATGGCAGGGGGTCCTATAATTATTCTCTAGGGTATGAAAAAGGCAACACCACCCCCTGCGCACTTTTTTGGCAACGAAAAGAATCTAGGTTATTCATTAACAGTGTACAAGCCATATAATAGAGATCTCTTGATCAAATGTCGCCTACCTGGGTGAGGCAGGGTTCATGGATGGAAAAAGAATATAGCTCCTATATCCAAAAGCATTTCAAGAGTACGCCGTCCCTCTCCAACAGAAAAACGAAAATTCCCAGAAAGAGATTGGTTCATTAACAGGCGTCACAGATAATTGAGAAGCTATGACTAGACTAGAACTCTACAAGCATTGCATTATCTAGTTTCATATGATTTGGTATCATGTATAAAGTGCATGGAGTTACGTTGAATTGTACATTGCAGAATATGCGTGTTTACGTCCCAATATATTAGAATAATAACCACCTATTAACATAAATGATATTTTTTTTCAAAATTTGAAACTGAACAATAATTTTCTGTATATAAATAGCATTGCTAAAAAAAAAAATGAAAATCCAAATTCTATACATTTTTTTTTTCTTTTGGCCATTAAGGCCATGTATGACTAGAAAAGTAAAAATTGAGTTACAAATGAACTCATTCAAAAATCCTATTTTTAAAAATATAACCTGTCCTTTTATATGTATTACCGATAAAACTCGCCAAAAAATTTTCTATACAATTAATTCTGGGCATTTTGTTTAAGCATAAAAATTTCACGCCGCATTCTTTCTGTAATCTGACTGTTTTGTACAATAGTTGTTCCTGTAAATTTATCAGCCATGGTTGCAATAAATATAGAAGCAATCAGCAACTACGAAATCTCCCACTCAAGTGAATAGTCTCAGGCGAGTTGTAATTTGCTGCCGGCAGATTGGACATGAAGATAATGCCCCACCACACTCCTTGCAAGTCTTGATTAACCAAAAAAAAAAAAAAAGGTAAACAAATATCAGAATCAGAGGTGTATTGCATGCAAGCACAACCCACAACCCCCCCTCCTCCCCCAAACCAACCAACCAACCGGGCAGGAAACAAATCCCATTTATTTTGTTAATTTGTAATAATTGCAATTATTTTTAGATGCTAATTTTCCTAGAATGTCACATGAGATAATGTTTAAATCAAAATGTTGCATAATTTTCTGACTTGGAGCAAGGTATGACCATCTTTTTCATTTTTCCTCTAGAATTTTCACCAGCTGCGACTGCAAGACAAACCAGACTTCCAGCTATGCTATCAAAGATTTCTCCTTAAATATTCCTCCACCAGATAGGGATTTTGTATAAAGGTACAAGTTCCTCAAATGTGAAAATTACAACCTCAATTCCACTTTAGATTTATCATTAGCATAAACAAAGCTTATAACCTCCAGGAGGACATATTAACATAAGCATAATACTAGAATAAGTCCACGAAACAAACTTACCGTATGACCACATCCAAAAGCCATGTCCTTTGGATTTGATAGGCATACTGGGCATACCTTGAACAAGAGAAGGCATTTATCTCAAAACATAATTTATCTGAAGTCTTAACATGAATATAAAGCATGAGAAAGACACCAGCAAAGGGCAAAGCGGGAAACATACTGGTTCCACTGCAGCTGGAGCTGTTGGCTCAACTGATTCAAAGTTTGTCATGCGTGGAATTGGCATCACTGCATTATCATGATCAATTACTTCCTTGGGTGGGGGAAGAGGCCTTTTACGTTGATAACCTACTGATTCTCCACTGCATCAGAAGTAATTGACATTCAATTATCATTAAATATAATTTGGAGATTCAACAGAACTGCAATTTTTGGCTTACTCAGCAACTTGTAGGTTTTGGGTTGCCCGGTACTGAGGCGGAATTTCCATAAGGGCAGCAAGTGCAAATGCTGCTTCCTTCTTTGATGCCTCTGTGTTCTCAGACATGATCTTTGTAAAGTTCACGAACTTAACGGGTGAAAAGGAACATGAAGTAATATATCATCAGAATCGCGAGAACATTGTTCTAGCATATTAAACACTGAATTAATGAGATATATCAGTCAAACTCCAAACCAATCACAACCAACTTACATACCAATGCAATGCTTGATTCTCACAGAACAACTCTAGAGAAAGCCTGGATTAACTTAAAAATAAAATGAATATACTAAAAGAGAGCTGATCTCAGAACTTCAACCCAAGGACCTCCTACGAGCTGGGTAAAACTGCTTGCTAGTCATCTTACATACATGAAATTTCATTTAGATTGAAAAACTCCTGTTTGCGTCAATTTCAAAAGAGAGAACAGCTTCATAGGTCATATACTTCTCTAACATACAATTAATAAAAGACACTGATCTTAATTTTGGCATTGACTAAAATACTGTCACATCTGCAATTGATATACTGAACTCCAGGCCTTCAACTCAACTAGTAACAAAGGTTAAAAGCAGACGTCCACACAGACATTGAACAAATAAGAAAAACTTGACGGCCTTTGATTTACTTTGGTGAAAGAAGAATAAGAATTAACTTCAGGGTCTCAGACTATTTCACATTAATTTAATGCCAGAAAATCTAAGTTTTGGATCCACCTAATTCTCATTAGAGATAATGCACCTTGAAATAGCTAAAGTGGAGGCACAGAATACAACCAAATATTTGCAATGCCTCATTGATATTGGCTCTCAAACTTATTTATTTATTTACTGTTAACTGGTCCTTAACAGGATATGTCATTTGAAACCCATGGAGGGTAACATAAGAGAAGGTTGCCTTATCCATCCCTGATGAGGGTGGGATTTAATCCATAATTCCAAGATGAAATCAAGACAGCTGTTGCATTGCAATGTGTAATTACTGAAATAGGTATACTAAACACAAATCCGGCCTTTCGTGCATACCCTACAAATCAAACTTCTAATGTGATTCGTTTCTTTTGTGATTATTGAGTTGAGGCATACCACCTCATGACCCGAGAGATGGATTTTGTAATGGACAGGCATGATAAAGCGACCCGAACACACTAACTTATTGAAATATTCAATTAGTTAGTCTTGATTACAGTTAAATTGGTGCTTGAACTGGAAAAGGACATGAGAGAGCTAATTAATTTACAAATATGCTGCGTCTGTGCAGCCACCCCTAGACAGGAAGCCTTTTCGGTTGAAACTTACATACAGTACTCACACAATATATAACATATAAAATGAGCACTACCAAACTTATCAAAATAGAAACACAGAAATATATTAAACAACACTGAGTTCAAACTTCAAACTAGGTAAGAAATATACAAGTACACAGTCATACATGTATCAAGTACCTGGAAGTTGTCAAATACGCGCTGAGTAATGTTATCATCAAAGTGCTGCATTTCATCCCATGGCCCATCTCCAACTCCAACCAAAATAATGGAGAGGGGATAGTGACTGATAATGGGAAAAACTCCATGTTAATGAAAGATACCAGGAAGAATAGGAAAAGAAAGAAATTGCTTTACCTCGCACCAACAATAGAACTAATAGTTGCTTGTTCTTGTGGACTATGCCTTCCACGTGGTATATCTGGGTTTCTGGTAACCTATATCAAAACAAGACATTCCAGAAGTATAAGAAATTTTATTTTATTTTTTCAAAAAAAAGAAATTAAAATCCCACATGAAAAAGAAAAGAATAGGATAAAATAAATAAACCTGGCCATCAGCAATAATGACAAGAACGTGATATTGACCATTGTTTCTCTCCACAATGTCAATTGCTGCATCAATTACTGGGGAAAATGATGTTGGACCTATGGATAAGGTAGGGAACTGTCATAATTTAATCTTCACATGAATTATATCGATGCATGTATATGTAACTCCTCTCCCCTACCTTGTTTTTAAGAGCCAAGAATCAAGTTTATGTTAACTAACAATGCAGTACAGGATTGGCATAGCACCAAATGGGTCTAGAAGCAGTATCTCAACCTCAATCTTTGTTCTCAACAGAACCTAGGGACAGGGGCATTTTAATTTTTAATTGAGTGCTGGCATTTTCCCCGACACTTTACACTGAAGTCATGCTCCAAATCCACGTGGTGGATATCAGAGTAAACAGGTTTCAGTTTGAATTTTCAACCCCCACCTCAACCAATGTTCATCATTGGTCACGTATTATGGTAATATCCATTCGTTTAGATTATCTGTACTAAATAGTATTTTCCTTCTTCAAAATTTTTATTAATGTTCTTAGCTACATGCATAAGTCATACTGCAATTATCTCTAGGCAGTAACTATGGTAGCCTTATTTGTACAAAGAGGTAAAAATACATGCACTTGTAATGAGATTGTAATATCTAATTAGCAAGGAAGAGAATATTATCAAAAACCTGACAATTTTAAGTGCGGAACAATCTCTCGGTAGCGTTCAAGTACTTCCTCAAAACCATGACAATAGCGATTATCAGGATAAAAGTTGAACACAAACTGATCATGTGTAGATGCTACAAAATAAAATAAATTAATTGAAATGAATAGAATAGAAATAGAAGAGCATTAGCCTGAAAGTAAGTCATAAACATCTACTCACCATCACCAAATCCAAAACAAGGTATCAAATTATCTTCATCAAAAGAAGACAGAGTACGGCCAATGATAGAGATTGCTTGCTCATATGGATTAGGAGAGTTTCCAAGAGAATGAAGGCTTTTCCGGTTGAATGAGTACTTGCCTACAATTATTGAGATGTGACTCCTCTACATTCACTGAATGTAACCATGTAACTATATATATGGAATATTATATTCGATATTTAAAAGAACTAACCTGTCCACTCATTGCTTTTGGTGAAGTCAATACCAAGAATTAAATTTGAAGATTCCAGACCAGCTTCTCTTAGAGCAGAAACAACCTGAATATAAGTGCCACATTTTTCCTTAGCTTGGAGATTTTACTTATAATTATAGTTAATATGCTACAAAGCCAAGTATATACAAAACATCTGCACAAATATAATCAATTAAGTTCACTGATAGAGAGTTTCCTTCTTATTAAATTGACCTAAACGTTATATGGTCTCCTTTTCAACTCTGTATCCAGATCCAGATCAACTTCTCCAGATAGAAATCATAGAACAATTTTCTTTTAAGCTTCTTCTCAAACCAAAGTAGGTTGTCTGTAATTCATATTTATAAAATAAAAAGTTTCACATATTTTGATGCAGCACCATGGCATGCCACCAGCAAGCCTTAGCTAATCTAGACTAAACCAAGAAATCTTCAAGGAATCGCCTAATACACAAGGGAGTTTAAATTATCTACAGACATCTTCAACATGTATTAGAAAGGACTTTTCCCAGTAATGCCAAAATTAATACTGACAATTTTCTCTAAATCAGTGGGCAAAAGTAGCAGAAACTGAAACCTGATCCAACGAGCTGAAATTGTCAGCTATATATGTGGCGTGCTGCTTATGTCGATCGGTAGTATTCACTGAACTTCCAGAATAAGAAGAGTGTCGTTGATCGCTATGATTCACTGGACTCCTAGAATGAAAAGATTCTTGTTGATAGCCAGTATTTACCGAATTTCCAGCATAGGAAGGCTGCTGCTCGTAGTTGGTATTCATTGAACTCCCTGCATGAGGGAGTTGATGGAAAAAATCATCTTGAGGAATCGACTCCCCGTTCCCCATAACTGGAGGCCTTTTTTTCACCTATATGGAAAAAAAAAAAAAAAAATCATTAATAAATAAATAACAGAGGTAAAAGGAATGTCTAAAATTTTGAAATGAATTAAGATAAAAATTATATAGGCAGAAGTAAAGTAGTTCACTTTAATAGTATAATATAACAGTTCAATCCACGAGGGAAAAGAAAAGGAAAAAAAATAAGTTGTCAGTGAGAACCATAATTTTAGTATATTTCAGGAATATTTACAGTAGCTTCTGTAAAAACTTTTCCATGAACCACATCATTTTATTTTATTTTTATAATTTTCTGTAAGTTGCTTTTCGAAACCATCCTATTAAAACTTCATTCTAATCGTTCCCACTCCCAGGGAAGAGATAAATTCTGGTAATAATCCTTAAAAAAAAATATCACATAGAAGACAAACAAAATGCAGCAGCCATGTATGGCGTTATTAAATAATTTAATAGTAAAACAAGAGAAACTAATTGTCCCTGAAACAGCCATGCTGACCATGTGTTATGTAACTCTGGAACAATTGGTATCAGAAGTAGAATTGGAATGCAAAATTACATAGTTCTTTCAGCAACCAATTTGCTTTAAGCTAGGCTCTATTGAAGACAGAAAATAGAAGAAATTAAAATTAGTAGTCCATAAGTGGTCAATGGCTATATTGTATATGGTTCAAAAACCTTATTTGCCTGAACTTTGGTTTTCTAAAGTAAATAACGTTTCATGTCTAACGTTAGAATTTCGACGCGATCAGAAGAGTCTTTGTAAACAAGTGAATATTTTCTAACATCCAAGCGAAACACTAGGGTGTTCAACAAACATTATACTCGAGAAAATTCTGCATCACAATTGTGTCCAATTCCAACTTTCACAAGTTACTCAGAGCAAAGAAAATCTATATCACAACTTGAAAATTTCATCGCTACAGTAATGCCAAAATATGAAACGCAGGCTTTGGCAATCATAGCAGCATCTATCAGTTTGATTCAATTATAAGAATCAGGGAGAAAGGAACAAAGAGAGTAGTAGGCTAACCTGCAAATTGCAGAGAGAAACAGATACAGAGAGCAGAAGCTGATATTCAAAGCGACTAGGGAGCTTCTTGATTTGCTTTTTGTTGCGCGCGCTCTCTCTCTCTGCTTTTGGTCCAGAAAAGCATGCTGAATTTCTGTTGACATTTTGGACAAAGGAAGCTGATTGCCATTTTCCTATTGCCCTTTGTTTTATTATTTATTATTTATTATATTTCTTTTCTTTTCTGTCATGTTGGGTTGGATTGGATCGAGTTGCCTTTTTGATGCGTACACTCGTTCAATTCCTTTATTTTGTCAATTCGCTTCACATGGCGCATGCTTGTGTTTTGTAATTTTTGATAAAGTCGCAAACCTAAACCTACGTTATCCATATGAATCAACTTTTTTTTTTTTTTTTAGTATGCCGTTGAATGATTGAATCAAGCTCTTTTTTGCTTTTTGAATTTCTTGCCTTCTAAGAATTTTCCAACTCATTACCCACTTCCCCAGAGATTCAAGGGCAATATTCACTGTCCCATTTTCAAGAGTTTATATTCAAATATTTTTTTTAACAAAAGTTAAACAAACTCTATTTGGTTAACGTAATTTTTTTAAAAAATAATATACCATTTAATTTTATTTTTGATATTTTTATTAAAATTTTAAATTTAAATATTTTAAAAATAATTTTAATATCATTCAATCATAGCCATTTAATAATATAAATATGATTGAATTTATACTAATTTAAAAGTAAACTTTCATGTGCGAGACTTGGTGACAATTGTTATGATGTGACTATCATTTTTTTTTTATCTGACTATCATTTCTTCTCACTTGCGTGAATGTTTCTTAGAGGTGCACAGTTCAACTTTTAACTAATAAAAAACAAAAAAGAACAATAATAATATTCGTGGATTTTTCTTTTAGCCACGTAAAGAAAAAAAGGGGCCGGTGGTAGAGAATTATAGTCAATACCAATCTTGGGCTCAATGGAATGTAATAGACACTCCATTTAATTTTGGACATGAGCCTTAACTCTGGCATGAGAGAGGATCTAGAAGAGGTATTTTTTCGTTTTTTTCTTTAGTCCTGATCTAGAAGTGACTAGGGAAAAAAAAACAAAAGATCTAGAACAAGTAAGACTCTAATACATTCTTTCATGAAAAAAAAAGACTAATATCTTCTCTGTTCAACCTTAGACATGGGCCCAACATTTTTCTTATGGAGATGAGGAATTGCGGCTTGAGAAGAAAATTGTTCCGTTACCATGTTCCAACATGAGTACGTACCCTCCTTAATCGTGGGGACGGACACCCATTGCTAGGTGTCTAAAATTGGTAAAGAGATCTAGAAGAAGTCAGATTCATGACCTCCTAAGATCCAAGTCAACAAGATCCAGAAAAAAAATCCATCTATATGGCTCTAAGTAAGCACTCAAGTAGTGAACACAAATACACTAACTTAATTTTGAGATCAGTGAAACCCTTAAGAAAACCATATAATTCACAGTTGAATGTTCACGTACTAGTTAAGGAATCAACATGGATGGTGTAGTATTTTTTTTGATAAAACTGGAATTCATATAAAAGCTAATAAGGTCTGTAGGTCCTTAGTACAAATACATTTATCCAGTGGAAAGGTCTTCCACATATCTAGAGCTAACCAACCTAGGTAGCATTCTACCCATGGCATCACAATACATAATAAAACTAACAAAAGGAGGGGGGGACTCAAAAGTTTCAAAAGATACATTTAGATCATGGGCAACCTTTGCCATTACATCAGCACCCCATTAGCTTCTCTGAATACATGATGCCATTCAAAATGGGGAATCTCCTGCGGTAAGACCCCGCAGCGTTCAACCAAAGGTGAGAAATGATTGCTAGAATTCCCTATTTCATTCAAAACGCCTACAACAAACATTGAATCTACTTCAATAGAGAGCTTGGTGATTCCAAGATGAATTGCAAGGTTTAATCCCTCTACTACTACCCAGAGTTCAGCAAGGTTTGGGGAACCATACCCCACCTTTTTGGAGAAGCCAGAAACCCATTCCCCTCTATGATTTCTAATAATACCCCCTGCACCCAGAAAGCTCGGATTGGTCCTAGCAGATCCATCCGTATTCAATTTGAACCAGTTGAGAAGAGGAGGTTGCCACTGAATGTGTACTTCTTGGCGATGAGCTAGATGGGGTTTACTTGGACTGAGAAAGAAATATTCAGAGGCTCTACCTAGAGCCAAAGAAATGGTCTGGTTAACTGAGAAAGGATGTTTCTCAAATACCCAGTTGTTTCTGTTGAGCCAAATGCTCCAGCAAGTATACACAAAGAGGGTACCTACAGGAATACCAGATGTAGATAAAGAAGGGTTTTGGCTATTAGACTTCAGCCAAGAGTGAAAGTCTTCTGGGTCGGGATCAATCAGGTGTTAGAATTTTCTCCAAATGGGAGTCATGGCTGGGCAATCTTTAAAAAGATGAAAGCAAGTTTCCGGCTGGGAGTTGCATAAAGGACACAGCAGGGAAGGGGAGATATGACGGGATGATAGAAGGGCCTTGCAGGGAAGGTTTTCTAGGGAGGCCAGCCAAAGGAAATGTTGAATTCTGATGTGACAATTTAGTTTCCAAACCTAGCTAGGATTGGGTTTAAGGGGATTCAAAGATTCCGGATCTACCAGAGAGTATGCACTTGAGAGATTAAAGTTTCATTTTCTCTCTCCATACCAAACCAGATTATCTTCTTGGTTACTGCTGCAAAATCTTGGACAAGCTCTGATGCTTTTCTACAATAATAGGTGGGAGATCAAAAGGGAGAGAATCTAGACACCATTCCCCAGAACTTGTTAGAACACTTGCTACTAGTCTGTTTTCTTCATTTATCGGAAGGGGTCCTTCTATCAGGTTCCGGATTTTTCCTATATCCAACCATTTATCTAGCCAAAATTTAGCTTTTTGTCCATTTCTAATAATCCATTTTTTCCCTTCTTCAAAGCAGATAGATCCTTGTTGAATGCTCTTGTGGGTGATGGATTTTGAAGCATTCCCCCTTGTGAGGTTTGGTCCATATCTTTGCTTTCATACATTTAACCCAAATATTTCCTGGTTCTTTTTCTATTTTCCACCTTAACTTAGCCATGAAAGCTAAGTTTCTGAATTTTGCTTTTTTCAAACCCAAGCCTCCTTTCTTTTTTATGTTTTGTGACCTTCTCCCATCCCACCAAATGAATTTTATTTCTGGTTTCTGACTTTTCCCACAGGAAATTTCTGGTTGCTTGATCCAGACTGCTACAGATGGACGAGGGCAGCGCCACCCCTTGCATGTAGTATGTAGGGATGGTGGAGTATTACCATGCATTTAATCATATACAAATGGCAATAAAATCTAGCTTGATGTTTGGGTAATATTTAGTAAGATAAAGGGGCAAATTTACTGAAATAATGATGTTTAATAAAGTAATCATGGTAATGGGTTAGTTTTGAAAATATTTACCGGAATTGGTTAGTTTTTTGGGTCAAAAAGTTAAGGCGTTTCTATCATAAAATGCTGAATGAAACCGCGTTTTAACCAAAAAACACATCCACGTATTCTCATAAAAACGTTGTTACTGGCTTTGGGAAAGGACAAAACGGCAGAAAAAGGAAACCGCGTTTCCTACATAAAACGCGGATTGGTTCCGCGTGTGCCTTCATGAAACGCGGTTTGGAACCGCGTTTTTCACTAAAAAATGTAACAACGTTTCTTTGATTCCTGAGGCTTGTCAATAAATGTTTCCAAAGGTTATCTTCCTCATTCCCCCCCCCCCCCCTCTCTCTCTTCTCGGACCCCTTCATTCTCCCCTCACCCCTCCAAACCCTTCATCCTCCCATCGTCCCTTCTTCTTTCTCCCATCTCCCATCCTCTCTTTCATATTTTCATCTCACATTTTATACTCTTTTTGTTCTCAAGCATTCTCAATCTTCCATTTACTTTGCACTTAAAAAAAATAGTCAATCGTGGAGAAATTATACCGGGACCAATAGATTCATTTGTCTTAACATTACAACCGGTGCATATTTCTAATCAAATATGGGACAATAAGATTACTAAATTTAAATTTAATCTTTAAGTTTAGATTTGTTAAATTTAAATTGTTACCCATTTTTCTTGATTATTTATTTGTTTTGTTTGTAATTATTAAACTAATAGAGTTAAATTATTAATTTAGATTTTAGTTTAGATATTTGTTTAATTTATGTTAGTGTTGTTTACAGCTAAATTTTTGTTTTCATTTATTAGTTTAAATTTTTTAGTAGTATCTATTAAATTTATATAATTAAATTATTAATTTACGTTTTTAACAGTTATTGTTAAATTTTATAAATAAATGAGTTAATTTAAATTTGTTATTAGGAATTATTAAATTAGCAAAGTAGTTATATTAAATTTGTGATTTAGAGTTTATTGTTAGACTTCATTGTTTATAAATTAAGGTTTGAGATTTTAGGTTAAGATTGAGGGTTTGAAAATTAGGCTTTGAGATTAGGTTTTGAGATTTGAGGTTTAAGTTAAGGGATTATGGTTTAAGATTTGAGTATTTAATTTAGGGTTTGAGATTAGTGTATGGGCTTTGGGATTTAAGATTTAAGATTGGAGATTTGGGATTAGGATTTAGGGTTCTAGATTTAGGATTTAGGGTTAAGGGATTAATTTTGAGGATTTAGGGTTTGGGCAACTAATTTTTTGTATTTGGTGTTTAGGGTTAGGATTTCGATTTCAAAGTTTGGGGTTTGGGATTTGATATTTGGGTTTTTATAAATTTTGAGTCAATGGTGGACTCCAACCAATATTTATATCTTTAATAGACGACAATATGATCACATGTCAGTCCAAAATGAGTGTCAAATCATGCATGTCTCCAGCAACATGCTGTCTTAAATGTTTCAGAAACCATGACCACTCTTCTTTGGTTTCATCTTTCACGACCGCATATGTCAGAGGCAAGGGAGAACGAGATCCGTCCTATGTAGTGGCAATGAGCAAAGTCTGCTTGTACTTCCCATACAAGAAAGTACCATCAATTTGGATAACTAGCTTGCACCAACAGAATGCATCAATACATGGTTTAAATGCCCAAAAAAAACGTCGAAATCTCCTCACTGTCGAATTATTCGTTGACATTTCCATCCATCGATCATCCATACACCATTCCATCACGGTCTCGGGTGCATCTCTCTGCAATGCAGCCATCCATTTGGGTAATTTATTGTAACTCTCCTCACAATCACCATATATATGAGCGATGACTCTTTGCTTTGCAAGCCAAGCTTTCCTGTACGATATTTGATAAGATAAGGTGCTTCTGATACGCTCTTGTATTAGCTTAATTGGCACATCCGCCTTCTCCTCAATCATGCTGACAATCATTGTCGCAATCACCTTAACATCCAGTTGTTTGTGGCATTGTGTTAATGCGGCATTTGTGCAACTGTGTGGGCTGTTGTACTTTCTGATCTCCCACATATTACTTTTTATTCTTAAGTAGACCCTAAGTTTCCAATTACATCCAGAACCATAATTATTATACTCAAAAATTAGCTTATTAGGTTTAGATTCCTTTACCCTAAAATTATGATGCATGTAAATGGAGTATTGCTTCATAATTGATTGAAGATCTGCCTTGTTAGTGAACTGTTGACCTATTTGTAGTTCCTCGCCTCTTTGCCACCTACCAACTCCGGAACCTTCTTAAAAAACATTAGTCTGTTGCAATGCCTCCAAGTTCACATATGAATAGTATGGAAGAAGTACCGACTGAATTGGCGTCACGTGTTGGACTTCCTCCCTGAGCGGTAAGACGTTCAAATCTAACACTTGCTCAAATTCCTCGTCCTCGTCCTTGCCTATTTCTTCCTCATTTGGCACGTACTCTGCTTCCTTATAATCACTTGTGTTGAATAGAGGATCAATAGGAGAGTTACCCATATTGATATTTAGCTGCACAACTATACGTTCACTACCTCCAACTTTATATTCTTCAATCGGCATTGTGCGAACATTCGAACCCAGCCACGAATCATTACATTCATTCACAGGATCTCTTTCAAGGATACAAGTTTGGCTAGAACTAGCCAAACCATGCTAGAATCTATATAAACCAAGCTCTGGTTGATAACAAGGTTCCGCTTAAATTCCTATTTGACTATATGGAGGATAAGAAGTAAGAATTAAACAAGGACCACTCTCATCAATACCTTTATGTTCATCATCATCTCCACAAACTTCATCTTCTACAATCTTCACCTCAACATATATCTCAATTGCACCAAGAGATTTAACTTGACTATGATTATCAAACATTGCCTCAACATCCTCATCACAACTCAACTCAAGAGCATTATAAAATAATGGATTAACAGATATTGGAACTCTATAAATAATCTTGTCAACAACTGAATTTTCTGAAAGACCCAATTTTCGATGAATATAAAATTGCAAACGTTGTATTCCACATTTGTTTTTCAAATTCAAACCAATAGGTCTATGACCATTATACATGACACCTTGAGAACCATCACATATCTGACTATTGTAATAAACTAATAGAAGCATCTTCCTCCTAAATTACCAATAATACATATTATTAACATTTTCACAATATCAACCTACTTTTAAATAAAATTGAACATAAAACATATAGGCTAAATATTACTAACAATTACATACATCTAAATATATTAAATCAAAACAAAAATTTAAACGTACCTAAACGACTTTTACAACTTTAACTTCCACAGTCAGCTATCACAACCTCGTACTCTTTCTACACTTCAAAATAACTTCCTTTAAAACAATTTTGTAGTATTTCTCTCTCAATTTCAATCACCCCTTCAAAATAATCTCAATCAACAAATGAAAATGAATACGAATGACTATTTATAGAAGAGATTCGTTGAAGAAAACGTTGTTTTGAGCTGTGCTACAGTATCAGCGTTTTATAGAATTTGAATAGCGTTTTATAGAAGTACAACCACGTTTCACAGAGACATAATAGCATATGGTAGTGAAAAAGGTGAAAACGCAAGTGGGAAAAGCGTTTCTTGAAGAAAACGCTTTGTCAATCAGCGTTTTCTTCAAGAAACGTTGATCCAATCAGAGTTTTCTTCAAGAAACGTTGTTCCCATCAGCGTTTTCCTATGCCCTTTTTCGGCACTAAAGTTAAAAACCCATTCAGTGTTTTTTTCAATATAAAACCACGCTTTCTTTAACAAAACACACTTCTATTTTCACGTTTTCTGTTTAAAACGCGGTTTTGTTTAGCGTTTTATGATAAAAATGCTGATGTGTTTTTTAGCAAAAAAAAACTAACATATTTCGATAAATAGTTTCAAAATCATCCTAAATCCGTAATTATTTTACTAAACAGTATTAATACTGTAAATTTGATAGATAGAGGACTCAGAATTATCATTCTTTTAATATTGTAAAATGGACAACTTAATAATAAAAAAGTAAGCTAAGATATGTATTAAAGTTAAATTTTTAACTGAATTTTTTTAAAAAATTCTTAAAACTAATTATGCTATGTATATTTGTAAATTATGTCTAAATATTAAATGAAGATATTAGACTTAAATTACGCATGGATGTTATTTGCTTTTTTTTTTTTTTATGTGATGATGTTATTTGTATTAAGTGACTTAAAATAGTTGGAGAATATAGCACAATTAAATATAAGATTAGATTCGATGTTCGATCTTTCACAAATAAGAAAAAGGCAAGAGGTGGAAGTCTATATCATATAACTTGAATAGCATCCTATGAAAAACATAAGAGAAATTGACAAGACTCGGAACTAAACATCGCGATCATTGTTTACCAAAAATAAAAGTGGTTTACCCAAGAAAGATATCGCGATCATCCCATTTCTGTTTTATGAAAAAGAATCCATGATAATTACATTTTTGTCAATAACAAGATTTAAAAGGAGCGAGTAAATCTTGCCACGGCAGCCAGGAGGGTCAGGTTCACGTGCGTGGCACCTGTTGCTCACTTTCTAGGGACGATGGATGTTGGAGATTGAAAAGGACATGCAGAAGCCCAATTTTCAGTGGTTATGCTAAAATACGACGCCCCAAAGAGATATAAAGTTCGAGAAAGCGCTTTAGGCTCTGTTTGAGATGAGTTGAATTGGAGCTTGGACCAGTATTACTACCCACATCTTCACAACAAATGGATTGAAATTAGAGTAAATCATGAGATGAGGGACGGTGCCAGCTGAAGCTGAACTCATAGGTACAACAGAAAATAAGTGCAAGTGGCTTTGGTTTTGGTTTTGGTTTTGGGCCATTGACAAATGGTTGTTTCCTTAAGTAACTTGGTGTCTGCTCTGGTGGTCTTGTCTTCAAAGATCTTCAGGTGCAGTGGCCCCATTTGTCTCACAAATGACAAACTGCTAGCTAGTCATCTTACATTCATGAAATTTCATGTAGATTGAAAAACTCGCGTTTGCGTCAATTTCGAGAGAGAGAACAGGGTCATATACAATTTAATAAAAAACACTGATCTTAAATTTGGCACTGGCTGAAATACTGTCACCTCTGCAATTAAAATACTCAACTCCAGGCTTCCAACTCAATTAGTAACAAGTGTCCTTTACTCACTCCACTCGTGAAAATGGTATTGAAGGAGGATCTTGAGTGGGCCCTGAGGAATAATTTAAGCAAGTCCAACTGGCAATACAAATACATAGAAATTAGAAGAGACAATAAAAAGGAGAAACAAGAGATCTTGAGAATTGTTTTCAAAACAAAACAAGAAAGTGACCCAAGCGATTAATGGGCGTCCACTCGTCCCAGTTGTTGGCTTCCTTCTAATGGGCGGCCTTGGACTTTCTCTTCTTAATTTCTCATTTTTCACTGAGGCTGACCTGAGTTGTGGCCCCTAGCTAGCTCCCTCATCACTCTATTTAATTTTAATTTTCTCTCTACATGAGTGAGAGCATACAGTGATAATAAGCAAGGCAAGCGAGTAATTAAAATCCTCCTTCTCTTGTCTATATATAGAATCATAGAGCTGTGACCCCGCCCAAAACCAAAAGCTTGTTGTAAATTTGTATGCGAATTGGAATGTCGTCGTCTCTCCTAATGGACTCGAGCGATACCACTACTCTTGTGCTATGCCCTCTACCTCCATCGCCATCACCATCTCCATCTCCTTCAAAGCCAAAGGAACAGCAGCACAGTGATGAATTTAATGGTGCTTCCATATTTCTGGACTCAAATTTGCTGGAAAAGCAACCAAACCTGGCCAAACAGTTCCTTTGGCCATCTGGGGACTTGGTTCACAGCAATCAGCAGCAAGAGCTGAAGGAACCCCTTATAGACTTGGGTGGGTTCGTTAGAGGTGATGCCGTGGCCACTGCTAATGCCGCTCAGCTTTTGAGGGAAGCCTGCGTGAAGCATGGCTTCTTCCAAATCACCAATCATGGCGTCGATTTAGATCTCATTCGTGCCGCGCATGATGAAGTCGACACCATTTTTGATCTCCCACTCACCAAGAAGCTGAGTGCGAGGAGCATACCCGATACCCTCTTGGGCTATTCCAGCGCTCATTCACATCGATTTTCTTCCAAGTTGCCATGGAAAGAGACTTTTACCTTCAGATATAAATTTAACGGAGGAAACGACTCCAACCTCCATCTCCATGTTGTCGACTACTTCAAGTCTGTCTTGGGACAAGACTTTGAACACACAGGGTAAGCTCATGCATGGTCATCATCGATCATTCAACAATCATTATATACATATATGTAAATATAATTATATAATTATATATATATATATGACGCCATTTTTGTCACATTATATACATAATGTAATTATATATAGCTATATATATATACCTAGCTTGCTAGCTAGCTTCTTACTTTGATCCATCCTGATCTCCCTAGCTAGCCACTTAATTGGGATCGATTTTGGGACTGTTACATAAAATTCATCCCACCTTCATAAATTCCCTCTTCTAATTCTAATGCTATATATTGCTACCCAGCAGTAACCACACAAACAATTTTGTATAATTGTACAGATGGTTTCGGCCTGTATATATTTTGCTGAAAGGTTACTAGGTTTGTTAGGTAGAGATTTATAGAATTTACTAGGACCCCACCGCACCCTGTTCACACCCGTCACTCGAACCCCGCTAGCTTACTAGCATAACCCACAGGGAATTGAAGTACCTAATTAAGAGCAACCAACTTCACTTTTTTGATTGATCTACATTTTCATAAGAAAAGTCAAAATCACTATATATGATAAGTTAGTCTCTATAGATACAGTATGCAACAAGTCCAAGACGAAAAACAAAAGCAAAAATTGTTTTCTAACAATTTCCATGAATATATATATATATATATGTAAAAGTCTTTTTCCCCTTTTGAACAGGTGTGCGTATCAAAGGTACTGTGAAGCAATGAAGGAATTATCTTTAACGATCATGGAGCTGTTGGCCATTAGCTTGGGTGTGGATCGATTGCATTATCGGAAATTTTTCCAAGATGGTGCTTCTTTAATGAGGTGCAACTATTATCCCCCTTGCAATAGCTCCAGCCTCACCCTTGGCACTGGCCCTCACTGTGACCCAACCTCATTAACCATTCTTTATCAAGATCAAGTTGGAGGTCTAGAAGTTTTTGCAGATAACAAATGGCAGACCGTTCGCCCTCGACCCGAAGCCTTGGTTATAAACATAGGCGACACTTTCATGGTATAGTTAAATTAATCAATTTCTAATTAATATCATCTTTGTGCTATCTATGTGTTTTCTTGATGATGATCTGCAATACAATGCCATGTCCTGCATTTGCAAGGAAAAGGACTCAATTACTGGTATCTCATAGCATGCAATAAAAGACAGATTATTTTAAGACTTACGTATTAGCATGCTTTAATTATTTTTCTGATATGGGAAGGGAGCAATCCATGCATGTCAAAGCAGTTGAAAGTAGCTTTCTTTTTCTTTTTCTTTTTATTTATATATTTTGGGTAGTGGGTGATCTTAGTTAATTACTTGAACTAACCACTTATGTTATGGTGACATTATCAGCTTTTGGGGATTTCCCCACTAAAATATTGAATTTATCACACATGCCGGGCTTATTTTGGGTAATGAAGGTGCATGACGTGATGTGTGTTATGCAAGTGGAATGGAATAATAAGACAAGTAACAAACATGTATCTATCAGAAATCAATACCATATCATGACGTACATATATATACCATATACGTGAATTAAAAAGAGAACGTATATGTATTCACACAAACTAAATAAGAATGGTTACGTGCTACTTAATTAGGTGTGAGTGCACGTATCCTTCTTTTTTTTTTTTTTTAAATTTTCAGTATTCATTATCAGAGTTACAGAAGAAGTATAATTTTAATAGATCCTTGCTAGCTCAACCTCAGAGGCAGACAGCTTGTGGTTGTGCACTTAAGTAGTCTCCAACAAAAAGACTCATAAACACACGCACATATAAAAAATAATATATATGATAATGGTGGATGCGTGTGATGACTTGTATTGATGGAAATGGATTGGTCATTGTATAATGGTTTGTTTGATGTGTTAGGCATTGTCGAATGGGAGATACAAGAGTTGCTTGCATAGGGCATTGGTTAACAAGGAGAGGGAGAGGAGATCATTGGCATTCTTTGTGAGCCCAAGAGAAGACAAAATAGTGAGACCCCCAGAAGATCTGTTTGGCAGAAAAGAGCCAAGGAAGTACCCTGATTTCACATGGTCGGATTTGTTGGAGTTCACACAAAAGCATTACAGAAGTGATGTTGAAACACTCCAGAGTTTCATCCATTGGTTTAGCTCTTCCAAGCCATCCAACTTTTAGTTATTTTGGATGTTTCTGATGATTGCTTTTGGCTTATTATGATATCATCCTCTTCAGTACGTAAGTGTGACTTGATTATCAGCTACTATTTTATTTTCTTCTGCGTGGCACTATATATTGCTAGTAAGTACCGTAAATGCACTTAGTCATTATATGTTATTTTGTATGAATTTCTCTGCTTATGGATCTCCCTGTATGTGTGTGAATACACACTCGATCCAAATATTGTTAACTTAATTATATTCTGTGGGTTGGCAATATATTATTTTCTTGTCATTTGTGTGTACAGCTTTATTTGAAATTGACTGAGTAAAGGGACATTGTGGGGTTGAAAATTAGTTGAATTACGAGGAAAAAGACTAGGAAGTTCTAGACATGACAGAAACATATACATATATAATTTCAGTGCACAAACAAAAGAAATTGAGAAATCATGAACAATTCTATGGCGGGTTATGTCAAAAGAAAACAAACAAAAGCTCAGATGTGGGTCTACCACATTTAAGTTCCATTGACAAAGTTATGGCTACAGAGGCTGCAATTATTTCACCAGTTTGAGTTTTCCTTTCAAAACCAAATTGAAACTTGAACGGACATTATCGTCGGGTTGACCGCAGTTAGGGTACTTACCTGAGTTAGAAGGTTCAACTTGTTACCATCTTGTATCTGGGGAACAAAAATGCCAATCATTGATCTTAGTTGGTCGTGCATTCGCTTGTTCTCTTCCAGGAACTGGGCACTTCCACGTTCTAAGGAGGAGCAAACCAGTGTTGCCCAATTCTTCAATATAAGAGTTATGACTTGCTCTTAATTATGGTGAGCTTCGCCTGAACGATGTGCAAACTTAATTAAGTTATAAAATTGTCTTTGGAAGCCTTTCGAGAGCTATATATAGAGGAAAATAACTCAAATACTAGCAATTATTGTACTCGACGTTAGGGGTGTCATGAGCTGAGTTAGTTTGAGTTTAGACTCAACCTAAATCCAACTCAAGAATTTTTTTACACCTGATCAAACCAAATCATGAAAAGTCAGTTTGGTTCCTCGTTTTGAGACAAAGTTATGTAAAAATTCTCAAAATAAAAATATCACAAAAATTTAAATAGCAAAAATAAATATGGATAAATTTATACTTTTAAAATAAATAAGAAAACATATAAAAATTAGAGAATAATTGAAAATAGTATTTATAGAAGAGCTGAAAAAGAAAAAGAAACCTAGACATGAGGAATGGTAGAATGGGAGAGAATCAAGAGAAGTACCGTACTTTTGCTAGAGCCTAGAGAATATATAGGAGTTTTACAGGAGAAATTTATTAAGATTAACTAAAATCAAAGAGTCACAATTAAAAAGGATTTGATGTTTCAAATTCTAATTTTATGGTGATACTGATATATTTCATATATTATATAATATATTTATTTAAAAATAATAATAAATAACTAGGTTTGGGTTAGGTTAGATTAATTTACTATTTTTTGTTAACCCAAACTCAATCCAATCTAATATTTAATTACTAAAAAGTTTCAACCTAACTCAACCCATATAAAAATTTAAACTAAACCAATTCATCGGGTTGGTTTGAGTTTTGAACAGCTTGACGAAAATCAGATTTTGCCCTTTTGCAAATTTATCTGATCAATTAACCTCATTTTAAGATTATAATAATTTAAACGAAACAAAAGAAATGCTTATAGAGCCTCGTTATACTTCTGATACAGACAAAAAAAATTAAGTATTGGAAGGGACCAAAGGCATAGGAGAAAAAGAACAAAGAAAAATTTGCAAAGATTCTTGATAAGGAGAGAGATGAAGAAGGATCTACATCCATTTTTATGAAGGCCTCTAGCATATAGGGATCTTATTTACATGATTGGACGCCTTCTCTCATCCTATAATTAATAAATTTGACATTAAACCATGTGTTACATGCATATGGCACTAAATAGTATGTCATAAACACAAATACATGTGGTACAATTAGATTGAGGATCTTCTGAAAAGATTGAAATTTTGTGTTCAAATTTCATTCTTTCATATACCCAATGATAATATTTAGCTTTAGTTATTTAATAGTTAAAAAGCCAAAAAAAAAAAAAAAACAGTTTGTCAAATGGGTATGATCTCAAAGTCCATTTTTGGATTCCATTATTGATCAATTTGTGTAGGTTTTAATTACTTGGGATTTTCCCCAAGTTTATCCAAATTGTAGATCTTTTTTTTTTCAAATAAAAAAAATTAATCTATACGATGCCATCATGATGAATAAGAATATTTAATGGATGAGTTTACATGATATATGGAATTACATAAGTGAAAGAGTTGACATAGTTGTTGAAATTAAAGAAACGTGTAAACTGTTATTTTGAGACACCCATTCCGCCATTTATTATGTTTTTGTTAAAAATATCATTTTTCAAAAATATATAATAAATGACAAGGTTTTTTTTTACCTCACTTATCTTGTGATGAATATAGACAGAGAAGATTATATGGAATAAAACTTCAAAATAAACATGACAAGATCATAGCTCAGTGGGAAAATGGTGGCATGAGAAGGGGTCATAGATCATAGTTGCGTTTGATTATACTATCAATCAATTCAGTCTCTTTGTCAATTCAATTGGCATTTGGCACTATAACAAGTGTAATTTCCACTTATTAGAAGAATATGATGGTTCAAAATAAATGTTATTATTTATATATCTTGGCTGATAGTTATATAGGCCCTTTCCCTAGACATGTTACGAAGCCAATCAGCTTTAATGGCAAATGAGAAAATGAGAATAGCAAATAGGTAATACCGAGATAACTCCCTATTCACTATAAGCTAGATATGTTATGGAACAAATCAAATATTCTAAGCTTTCTCTTTATTCTGAAAAATGCGCAAAGCCCACTTTGTTAAAATAAGTGTATATATAAACGTTACAATATTTATATATTTATATATGCAAAATTATATATAAAATTACAATATAGTGGAAAATTTCCCCCAAAAATAAAAAAAGAAAAACTTATTAGTCTTACCAATGCCCCACTGAATCGATCTGGTCTTGCGGCTGTAACTGTTTCTGGATTGAATTTGGGGAGAATGGTAAGGAAAATGGCTGATCCGTGGGCACGTAGGGGGGCTGAGAAATGAGATTCGTTGAAGAATATACAGTATTTAAGGGTAGATTATTTTGGTCTTGATGGTGATGATGTTGATGTAGCCTTTGTTCAGAACGTTGTTGCTTTGGAATATTAAGCTTCTCTCCTTCTATCTCTCTATATTTTTGAAGGTAGGCTTTTAGTGGCTCCACATAGTCCTCAAAGCCTAAGGTTGTGATGGCCCATATGATATCATCCCCATTGATAGTCTTCCTCTTTTCTCTTTGACATTTGTCAGATGCTTCCCCAGTAACAAAGCTGATGAACTCTGATACACATTCTTGAACTGTCTCTTTTGCATCCTTTGAGATTTTCCCATTGCCAGGGAGAAATTTTTTCATGATTCTCCCCACATTTGCTATAGGAAGGAAGCGATCTTGTTCTTTGTTGTGGCTGCTTCTGCTATTGTTGCTGTTCTTTAAGCATGGACTTTCAGGGCTTCCTGTGCTCAGCCCATTTGGCAAATTGCTATGGCCCTCATCTTCCATACCTCTTTTTTAGAGACTAATAATACTAGTGTGATATGAGGCTTACTTTAGGATCATACACATTGTATAGGCTTAAGATAAACTGAAAGAGGGGCATAAAAATAGGCAACTAAGGTGGGATAAGACAAGTAAAAGTTAAAAAAAAAAACAAGGGCGTGGTTGATTTTCATTTTAACCCGTGAAATCCCTCGGACTCGCTCTTCATCTCGAGCACTTCATGTAACTGCCACGACCCAATCCAACTACATATTATGTCAACCATCACCGTTAGGCAACTCATTTACCTTTACTTTATATATAATTATATACTATGAGTCCATAGTCTTTTTAATATTTTTTCTCATTTATAATTTTTTTTAAAAAAAAATCAAGAATATAACGGCTGGAGGATTGATTCTTTTCTTCTTTTCTTCCCCCCTTACTTCCAATTTTACTTAAAATATTTTATTGTTTATGTTGCGAAGATTAATAATTAAGTCTGAGATAGAGTGAAAGTTCAAGCAAATAACAAGTAATCAAAAGTACATTCACACTCGTGGATGTATGTTTATTCCACACTTTGGGAGGAAACTACCAAACACTTGCAAGGATGTTAAATTTTGTCCATATTATTGCTTTTCTCGTGTTGTTGACAATGTTGCGACTTGCTACTAAAACCTATAATTTTGGATCGTCACTTAATTTTTTATCCCATTCTTCTCTCTGTAGGCTTTAGAGTTTGTTTCCTTTTTTTTTTTTTTTTTTTTTTNTTTTTTTCTTGGGCCATCAAATGCAGTCGGTCCGTCGACAACATCAGATGATGAGTGAGTCAGTGATATTTCCTTCAACCCATCTTTGGATTGAATTTTGTCCAGCCATCAAGAAAGGTTTTAAGTTGAATAGCTGACAACTATATAATTATCTTGATATGTATTTTATGTTCACTTCACTGTGTATTATAATATGATTTTCCTCGTGTATCGACTACTAGTACTTAAATCACCCTCCTGATCTTGTACTTCACAATAGAAACAGAAACAACACCAAAGAATCAACAAAGATTTGAACAAGAAACACCAAAGCAACATGAAAAACAGCCAAAACTAGTAAGGGCCTCTAAGCCCTTCAGACTGCACCTATCTTGTACCAAGACTCGCGGGCTAGCACATATACGAAGGACATCTGCAGAAATCAAAATTGGGGTCTAGTACCATTGAATTTTCCTCTATAGCCCGAGAGGCAAGGAAGAACGACTCCAAACCAGAGAAAGAAAAAGAAAATTAACAGCTCCAATTTTGATCACGAATGCTCAAGGCACCAAAAATGCAGAGGTAAGCTGCACAAGATGCCGGAATCTGATATTTGAAACCAAATATAATTTTCCTGTCCAAAATCAATGCATAAATACTACGTGCCAATTCAGGCGGACATCTCACTATTAGGCTTCTAAACCAATGGACTACTTTACATTTGCAAGAATGTGATAAATTTCCTTCACTACTGCATCATGTTACACCAAAAGACCCCAACCTCTAAATAGAGGAGATCAAAACTAACAACAAAGGAAATGGCAAATATTCAAATGCCTAACTAGCATAATACATGACTAAAGTGGAAGTACAGTTCAACAAGGATTTGGAGCAACCAAAACCCAAGAATCAACTAATCTTCCAATGGTATCACATCGTCAGGTATCAATGAGCAGTCGATAACATGCTTAAGCAATAGCATACTGGACCTTCTCTGACTCTTTAGGTCGCCACATGGACTTCTGGACACATAGCAATCCCTCATTGTCCTTAGAGAAAGTCATGCGGACCTCCCACTGCATAGCCCTCATCATGCTCTCAAGCTCATTAATGATCTCAACATGGTCCCGTACAATAAGCTTTCCTTCTGGTCTAAGAATCCGATCAATCTCAGCCACTACAGCTGCTAAATTGCACCTGAATGACCAATACATATTAGCAAAACAAGATTCACATGCTGATTTTTATTAATCTAATGAACCAGAAATGAAATAGTTATACACACCGCTTCTTAAGCTTGATAAACATATGATCTGCATGGAGGAGGTCATAGGACCTAGGATAGGTGCTAAATGATTCACACCAATCATGATACATGCCAAAAAGGCCTCGTTCATAAATAATGGGAAGAGTGTCTGGGGCATCTATTGAAACCACATTCATGACCCAAATTTTCAAATCCCTCAAAGCTGCAGCAAATCTGCATGCATGACGAAAACAAAAAAGGAAGCATAGGCAAGATGTCAAAATCAGAAGGTAATAATAGTAGGCTATTATAATTCAGACAGAATACCACTTAATAGAATAACTTTTGCTTACCCTCCATAGACAGACTTCATATCCATGACATTCCTCACATTTGACCAGTTAATTCCCATCCCATTCAGATAAGACTTGGACACTACACGTTTCCAGTGTTCATAGTCTGCAGTAAAATCTTCAGGGGCAGGCTTTCCATAAACTCCAGTTTGGGAACTCAACAACCAGTAAGGTGGTTTGGTCAGCCTTGCTGGCCACTGCTCTGGCCATTGTGATCCACGTTCTGTCGAATCCACTGGCACTTTATGCATGCAAGCTTGCAAAGGGATGTTCCTGACAGCATATATATGTCAACAGGTTTATTGGGTCTTCAATAGATAAACCTGGTTATGCAGGCATTTTATAACTCATAGCAACAGTTAGTTTCATCCAACATGTAATAAAAGTTCTGTGTCACTTTAAACATTAACAATGTGCTTACTAATTACTGTTATTATAGACCCAAAATAAAAAAATTCAGCTTTTCGTTTTAAAGAATCACTCCCCTATTACTACAGCCAATAAATAAATATTGGCAATTAATTCGAAGACCCAAGGGCTCCTTTTTCCTTTTTCTTTTTACAAAAACAGCATTGAAGTCTTGAGTTATGAAGGGAAATACCAAGCTGCATTAGGATCATCAGAATCTGGACAAACAGGAGGTTCATTCTTTGGGCGTTGCTCATAGCACTCATTAGAAGTTGGCTTCCTATATATAGCAATACCCACTCCATTTACTTTATCCTTGGTGATTGACACAACTTCCCAGCACATTGCTTTTGTTAACTCCTTCATGGCTGCAAAAAGAATCCCATAAAATGCCAGAATCAAATTATGTAAGTGAAAATGCTTAAAACAGGAAGACACAATCTACTAATGATCTACCATTCCATATTTCGACATCTTCGCCAAGTTTCTGATAAACAGGAGTAGCAGACCACACAAAGAAACCACCAGGCCGCAATACTCGATTCAGCTCCAAAAGAAGCTTTCCACCTGCAGTTCTACTAATAAGAAAACTTCCCAAATAAAAACTGTTACTTTGACATAGACCCTATGTTATTACTATCTTGATAAGGAAGTTATCTTAAATCTAAATGCCTATATGATGGGAAAGGATTTAAAATTCAAAATGCTAACCAAAAATCTCAAGCTTGTATGAAGATAAATTTATCTCATTGACATCATAAAATAGGCCATTAGAATACCTTCTATATGCCATGGAACCCTACAGCGTGCACAATGGACAATATCAAATACTCTCCCAGGGAAGGGAAGTCTCTTTGTGCCCATTACAGCAGATATAGCAGGAATCCCCCTTTCAAGTGCAAATTGCACCTGAGCTTCATGTTCATCTTTTGGCGCAAATGACATAGCAAGTACGTCTCTTTCAAAGAGAAAGCCTCCAAAGCTGGCAACACCACACCCAACATCTAATATCACTCGTGAGTGTTTACCCCAGGCAACATCAGGTACAGACTGCATCATCAAAGTTCCTTATATTAAGCAAAATGTTCAATAACATCAAGTAATATCCATGCTTCTTATCATCCTTAATATAACTTCTCCAATTTCTACAAAGTTCATTTGCAGAACTTCTACTCACTTTCCAGTACCAAAAAAGCACAGTTGCTTCTATATCTTGTAATTTTTTGTCTACCATTGTGTCCCTTATGTATAGTTCCTATCCATTTAGGTCCACCCCTGGTTAGATATTAAAGATAGTTATGCTTATCACCCTATATAGCATAGCTTCTATTATCAAAAAAGTTTATATGTAGAACTTAAGAGTCCTTTTTCAGGAACCAAAGTGGTACTACTGTTTCTATGTTTTTTGGTCTTTAGTGGAATCCTTGTGTCAAGTTCTCCTCTACTTGAGCTTGCCCCCAAGGTTAGATTTTAAAATAAAGGGAAAAGTCTAATTTAGCCCCTCCAACTATAGGTCATGTGTAGTTTACCCCCAAAACTATAAAAAGGTGCAAGGAACCCTCATCAACTATCAAAATATGTAAAAAAAAAACCCCAATCCCTAGACGGCCGTCCAAAAATGGACAAAAAATGCCACGTGTCACACACGTAAGAGGAAAATGAAAGTGACACGTGCCATTTTCCTTCCATTTTTGGATTGCCATCTAGGCATCAGGGTTTTTTTTACACATTTTGATAGTTGATGGGGGGTTCCTTGCACTTTTTTATAGTTTTGGGGATAAACCGCACATGACCCTAAGTTGAAGGGGCTAAATTGGACTTTTCCCTAAAATAAATGATGATAAATCCAGATATGATAATGTCAAAATAGCATCACATGTTTTCTTCTATCTCTGTCATTAGGGAGAAGAGTTAGACAATCAAATATTATACCTATTACCAACAAGACATTTGCTTTAATCTAAGATCAAAAAGATTTGTCCTTTATAGAAGATGGGTCACCACCAGAGAGTACTTTGAAGAGGTCTCATCATGACATGATTTAAGGTAGACTACAAGCAAATTCTAAAAACTTGGGCCATAAAGCAAGCATGCATCATAAATACATCAGCAGATGCCTGTTATATGGATATATGTGGAATATGTAGCACTAGCATCTCAATCTTCTCTTTTTTTTAAAAAAAAAAATTATTACCAATTAAATTTGTTTAAGATATACAGAGAGAGCAAGGTGATTAATGGATAAGAAAGTTGTTGTTGAGTGGAGATCAAACAGGATTAGTGGATACAGCTAAACATGCAATCTGATTATCTGAGCATATAGTCATATAGAATATGCAGCAAAAGGCCACCAAGATCTATTCATTGAAATATTGACATGAAAAGCAAAATGGATAATAAATGTCAACAAGAAATATTAGTATATTATTTCACCTGTTGTATAAAATCAATGTAATGAAGGGCCCCATGCTTGAATTGGGTTCCACCACCAGGAAAAGTAAGATACTCGCCTGTAACTTTCACCCAATTCTGGTGCCCCTTAATTTGAGCAAGCTTAGTGTGTGGGACATTGTAATACCATATCTGCAGGAGAATAAAACATTATTTCATGAACGAATAAACTGTCGAGAATGAGAATTAACTAGCATTTGATTTCATTTTCACCTTTTCTCTGCTTGTAGGCCACTCAATTGGGCGTTTATAACCTTCAGGAAGAGGAACAAGGCAGGTAGGAGGCTCTTCGGGGCAGTGCCTTTCTCGATGTTCGTAGTGCTTTGTACTCCGAAGACTCCTAATTGCTTGCCAGTTGTCAAGGCATGGGATGTAATCAGGCCCAGCAGTGACATTGCAAAGTTTCCAATTGTATACAGTTGATTGCTTAGTAGACTGTTGAGCCTCCTTTTCATTCTTTGACTCTGATGCCTGAGTTGACCAAGACCCAGCCTGAGTGGTACTTTCATTCAGAAGCTCTGACTGGGCTCCGGAAGGGTATACCTCATTTGAACTCTGGTTTTTGGCATTATCATCAGTTTTCTTCTCACCAGAACTTTCACCAGACTCTTTATTTTCTTTTTGTTCCACCTTCTCTTCTATATTACTATTACCTGTTGTTTCACTATTGTTATCCGATTTGTTTTCACTTTCATCTGAATCAGATTTCTTTTCACTCTCATCTGAATCAGATTTCTTCTCACTCTCATCTGAGTCAGATTTCTTCTCACCCTCATCAGAATCAGAATTTTTCTTGAATGAATTCTCTTCAGAATCTCCTTTATTGGACGTTTCATTACTATCATTATTGGACTCTATGGTTTCTGAGTTAGATTCAGTTTTTTCTGTCTTGGAATCTCTGTCCTCTGTTTTCTGGTCTACATCCTCTGGCTTAGCGTCTTCAGAAGACTTTTCTTCAGGCTTTTCCTCAGGTTTATCTTCCTGGTTTTCTGGCACGTTAGAGTTGCTTTCAGTAGCCACATTACTGTCCCCTTTGGTTGCATCCTCAGGCAAATCGCCGGGATTATCTTCAAATTGCCGAGTATTGCTATTATTGCTGTCACTCATCTGTTCTTTCACCTCATTCTTATTCTCTTGAGACACATCCGCATTTTGCACTGGAACTACAGAGGATGATGTCATCATCCAAACCCCAACCAAGCATAAAGCCACAAACACAACAATAGTCACCGTTGAACAGTAACTCGACGATGATCTCCGGTTGTCTATTCTAGTATATTTCCCTAACGCCATGTCGATGGAGTGAAAGTATTCACAGATAGTTTAGATCTGGTCACGAACCAAACAATAATTAAACACCTCTCACATTGTTGGATGAGTAGTACCAAAATCTAGAAAACTAAGGAAGCAGCTGGCAAAACCACATAACATGAACTGAGAAAATTTGATTGTGCAAGGTCTAGTTAAAAAATTTATAGACAGAAAGTTACCAAATCTGGGATGAGTTATACCAGTGTCTGAACCAATCAAAGTTGGAAAATTGGGTACATACAAGAAAAAGGTGAGCTTCTAAAATCACAATACTAAAAGTTGGATCAGAAAGATTTACGCTCAAAGGACATATTAAAGAATTTGAGAACAAGTAAAAAAAAAAAAAAAAGTTTCAAAGCGAAATCAACTACATTTGCATAGATCTAAAATTACCGCAGAATAAATTGAAGAGAGACAAGAATGTTACCCCAAAATCAATTATCTCACAAACAAATTTCTCACACTACTGACAGATAACAGGTGAAAATATCAGCATGGCTAGGTCAGATACGAGAACATTGAATAGCAAAAAAGAAAAATAAATAACTGGTTCAATAGCAGCAAAGCACGAAGGTTAAATGAAAATATAGACCTCAAGCTCAGAAAGATAAAAAAGGACCAAAATTGATAGGCAAATGGTGAATGTATAAGTAGATCTATAGCTGGATATGATAATTGAGAATCATTCCTCCGCTTACCTTTCCGGCTTCTGAAAAAGGTATCAGATCTGAGTAGGAAAGAAGAGCAAGAGTTATCTCTCCATCGCGTTGCGTTGCTCACAGAAAGATAGAGAAGGAATTAATAGCTTGCTGCCTTGCTTGGCAATGACGAATGTAAGAGGAGAGAGATTTAAATAGCGGAGGGGAAGGGAGAGCAATTTGGTTGCTAACAATTCAATTCAATTCAATTACTAGTTTAGAATTTCCCGACGGGAATAAAATAAAATAATCATGCAAATTAACGAGAGAGGAAATGGTAGTGTAAGTGAGGAGGAGAGAGAGAAACCAGAGGACGACCCAACCGAGGTAGATAATAATAATAATAAAAAAATAAAAACAGAGACTGGGAGAGAGAGAGTGACGGCCACAGGAAAAGCCGTGAAATCGGTGGGGATAGATCCATAAACATGAATAGTTAAAAAAACTAAACAAAGACAGGGCAGCAGGGACTTTGCGCAACCCAGGGTATTCTTGTAAATATATCAAAGCAGAATAAAGTTATGCCATTTCCTTTTCGTCAGATAGAATACGCCTTTCAAAAAATAAAATAAAAATTGACATTATCGAAAGAAAACAAAATTGTATAGGAAACTTTAACATATTTTTTACTCATCCACACCCATAAATATAGAGCATCTATAATAAAATACTGATAATTTAATGATTGGAATGTCCCTTATAACTTGATAGAATAATTTATTTTATATATGAATTGAAATAACTTTAAATTAATATTTTACTTTTACAAAATAAAATCAACTCTTCTATGAAAACTAACCGTTTTCAGTTTACTTCAATAATCATCTGTCATATTATTATTAATAATTTTAGATTTTAGATAACTTATACTATAGCATAATTGGTTTCGCTGTGAGTTATGACTAAGACCAACTAATGATACAACATGCTAATAATAATTTATAGAAATCAATTGGTTAAGCTTGACTGGATCCAAGCAAATTGGGTCGTTTTAATTCTATCATTGACATTGATTAATCAAGGAAACTCCGGTATGTTTTCGTGGATGTTAAAAAATGAACACAACATCTTTTTTTAATGAATGCTTCTCACTTATCCACATTTAAGTATAGATTTTTTTTGGTGAAAATTTACTTATATATTTAATTGTATATTTATTTACTTGATTGAATATATTTATTCTTTAAATTATAATGTAATACAAGTTTCATTATTAATCCAATTGCCAAAGAACCAAATCTTAAATTATATTAGGGTTGACTTTTTTTAATCTAATAGGGTTTTATAATAATTGTGTACATGAGTCAGAAAAATTATACTATGGAATATGTATATTATATGCAGACTCTAAGCTTTGTTTGAAATTGGTGAAAATGCAATAAATGATTATGGCAGAATTGAAAGTGAGGGTTAAAAGTTAAATTACCTTCTTTAGAAAACAAATAAGGAAGTAGATGAATGAAAATGAGGAACGTGTTTGCTTTAATTCCCAAAAAATAATCTCTCCAAAAGAATGGGTGAAATTAAATGGAGAGAAAAATTAAAACACAAGCTTCAAGATCATCTCAGTGAATTTTATAACTTTTCTTATTGTCATTCCCCTCATTTAAAGCACATCCAAACAATATGGATGAAGATTATTCTCTACTTCCTGATTATAATTCCCTCTTTTTTCATTCCCCTTAATTATTTTCCCCCCTTTTGTTCCCAAACAGAGGCTAAGGAGGGAGAAGAGAGTAATTTACTCTTCAAAATTTTTATACTCGCCGCTTGGATTCATCATAAAGAAAAATAGAATTTGATATTGAATTGAATTGAAAGCATTAATCTTTTAAACAATTCAGTTAAACATTGAACATATAATGATTGGTCAAGATGATTTTCTATTAAGCATTTTCCTATAGCAATTTTTTAATTTGAATTAAGTTGTTGAACATTTAAATATCTTCATTATAAATTTTATACCAATTTTTCCCCATTGATTTTAATTAAAAAAAAGCTGATATAGTATAATGTATAATTGGTGCACATTAGTGAAAAAAACAGCAAACACTCAATTCTCAAGTTTAAACGTTTAAATACTAGAATGAAACAAATATGGATTGGGATTTAGCACAAAGAAAAAAAATATCTATTTATATTAGGTGTAAGATTGACACAATCGCACTATTAAATAATTTATAAAACGTGAATTTTATCATTTTGACCGTTTGATTAAAAGTTTTTATGATGTAACAAATTTCATAAAATTTAAGAATTAATTTGTATTTCATTATATTAAATCCCTCGTATTCTCAATTAAAAAATTTAGTTTTATTTTTAATAATAAAAAAGTTATTTAAAGTATAATATTCTTTTTAAAATAAAAATGAATATCATCAATGAGATTAGATATCTAAAAATGTTTTATACCCAAAATTTGATCTTTTACAAAAAAATTATCTAATATTATAAATAGTTAACTCTTACACTTATTTAGTGTTAGTGAATCCAACTCAACAAATATATTTGTTAAGTACGATAATATAATTTCCCTTATCGATAAAACCATTTTGTCAATTACTTGGACTTCAAGTTTTTCCTTCAAAAAGGAATGATTTCCCCTAATAGGGAGTGAATGTCGGTGCATGTATGGGATATTTAGTACCACCCATGAACATGCCTAACGCGCCATGTGTCTACAGAAATAAACGCCGTCTCTCTTAATGTTTTTTTTTATTCAAATTTTATGATATTATAATATATTAATATAATAAATATTTATCATAATATAATATTTATATTAAATATAATATATAATATATTTTATTTTCATAAATAAATTTAAAAATTATTAATTTAAAGTTGTCAATTACACATATTAATTATTTGTATATAATATAATATACCATATATATTCCACTTGTATCTAAAAAAACTTTTTTAAAAAAATAGTTAGATATTGCTAAGTGATCAATTTCCTAAAAGTTTGACTTTGATACTTTGACCAAGGGCGGGTGCAAAATCAACGAATAACCGACAATCTTGGTCGTTCTGATTTTTTTTTTTTTGAAAAAAGAAAGCCCACAATACTAGAAACTAGTTTTTGGAATTTGGTAAAATTATAGTTTTTCTCAAGGCACTTTAATCTAAATGTTATATTTTTATAATTTTATTATATTTTTAAATTTATTTATTTTAATATTATATTTTTAAAAAATTAAAATAATAAAATTCATAAGACATGCATGGGTTTGCGAGCGTGTCCATGGTAGACACACCTCTCAGCCCACACGGGCGTGTCTCACTTCAAATGGGTCAAAGTGGTTTGAAAACAAAAAAGAAAACTTTGACCTCTGGAAACAAAAAGAAGGGGGCCGGAAAGAGAAAAAGGGGGGGGAGGTGGGGGTCTGATGGATGCGACCTCCAGAAACAAAAAGAAAGGAGGGGGGTTTGGAAGGGCTGATGGATGCTGTCATGTGCGGAAAGAAAAAAAGAAAGGAGGGGGCTGATGAATACTGACGTGACATCGTTCGGCAGAAAAATTGGGACACGCCACCTGATTCGTGGCTTGTTGAGACACACTTACTCGTTCACGGCATATTTGATAGGCTCATTGTTTTAATTTTTTTTAAAATATAATATTAAAATAATAAATTTAAAAATATAATAAATTTAAAAATGTAATATAAAAATGTAATATTTAGGTCGTGGCTTTTCTTAAAAGTTATATAGATTTAACCAATTTTGGAATTTCACTTTTAAAAATAATTGTTTTAATACAATTCAAATGAAAATTGATTATAAAAAATTACTTTTGAACTAAAATATTTAAACATGAATATATTCTTTAACAATTGATTTTGCCATAATCAATTAAGGATATAATCTATTATTGTTAAGCTATTTTAAATATACACTTGTTATACTAAAACGTCAAATAGAAAATTTGTATAATTTTTAATATAAATAAGAATATCTATAGAATAATTCTATTAATCCATAATTTACATTTAGATAATATATAAATTACAAAGTACAATTTTTTAGTAAGAGTTTAAATGGTTAAAAAAATCTAACGTTCATTTCCATAAAAAAAATAAAATCAAACGTCATCTAAAGAAAAAAACAATTGGATCGGATATCATAATAATCATATACTGCGAAGTGTAGACGCACCTCACTGATGTGATATCTCAGACGTGCCAGCCACCACCACTGCTTTTCAGATGCGATCTGTAACTTCGTTGAAGAGGGGAAAAAATCACTAACGACGTTTTTTTAAAAAAAATTAAATAAAATATTTAGGATGAGATCTATAATTTCGCATCTCACGGATCTAGTAGACTAGAAGGACGCGTAAGGAAAGTGAGCTGAAAATGATGAGACAACTGTCATCGTTGAGGACTAGTAAAGTAGCACTAGTGGAGATTACTCTTGTACCCACCCCAATATCTTTCCAAGCAATTAGGGATTAACTGAGTTTTTTTTGGTAACTAGCAATTAGGCCTGCTGCCGTACTGAGCAATACAAGTTTCATGCTTATTGCCAAACCCAAAATGGTAGCTCATTTCTTCCTTTTTAGCTTAAATATAATTTGTGTCTCTCTAATTTTTTTTAAAAAAAATTAATTTGGTAATAATGGGTTTAATTTCAACAATATAGTCACTCATCCAATTATCATCATCCACTTTGATAGATTTAGATATGTTAATAATTTGATAATGTGGCACTAATAAATAATAATGTGGTGCTATATTATAATGCCATGTCATCATCATTTGCCACATTATTCTATTATTATTGTCACGTTAGAAAAATAAATATTAACTTAGTTTTTTTTAAATTAAATATTAATTTAAAAATAAGACAAATTAAAAAATAACTAAGCAAGGCCAAAATGCTTAATTTTAGCAAGCTCAAAATTGAAGGCTTAGGAATTAGGATAGTCTTATAGGGGTTAAATCTGAATTTTATAGGAAGGCTAGCTCAAAATTGAAAATATTATAGGAAAGCAACAATTTCTATTTTGGGTAAGAAAAAGAAATGTTGGTGCATAAAGATTCGTCTGTCGTTTAGGAGGGAGAATAGTAACTAGTAAGATACGAGAATGTGGTGTGAAGTTTGTCGTTTATACTTTCGTTTGGTAGCAGTTGTCGTTTGACTAAGGGAAAAGACAATAACTAAAATATTATTTTAATGTTTTACTTATTTAGGCATTATCCTTGAATACAAAGTTTTATTATTGTAGTCCCTCATTTATCAATTTCACTCAATTTAATTTTTTTTGTCCATATGCTGCTAACTTTTTTAACGGAAAAGCTGATGTGGAGCATTAAAAGTGTTGTGAGGGTGGGGCTGTTAAATATCACGTAAAGATGCTTTGTTGGACACTTCACTTAAGTGAAGCCCCAAAACGACACCATTTTGGGTTTCAAGAGAATAAACCCTAATTGCTTTTACTTCAGCGAGAATTGCAGCAGAAGGGGAGGAAAATGAGAACAATCGACTCTCCGTTGGTAGTCTGCTCTCCATTTCAGGTTGGGGGATTGCTTTTGAATGCTTACGGGTAGCGAGTTTCAGGTATTCCTACAGATTCTACTTTTTATGTTTGCAAAGAATTTGGAAGCTTTCTCGACTATTCATGCGCAAACTGCTCTTCGCATTCTCTCTCATCTCAGAGGCACACTCTCTCTATTCCCCTCACCAAAGGATTAGTTGCAAACAAACAAAGACAGAGAAAGAGACCAAGAAACAAAACTAATGGAATAAAAGCTTGAAAATAATTATTCAAAACGGTTGTTGATAGATTTGAGAAACGGAGACAGCAAAGAACAGAGAGAACAAAAGACGTTTCTATATTACTTTTTTTTTTCTCCCAAATATAAGGTGCAGGTGCAACAAATGCTCAAGCTCGAGTAATTAGCTTCTGGGTCCGATTCTTGCCAAGTTCACAAGATATATATACGAAGCTGACTCAAGTTTTGTTTCTGTAATAGTAGGAACACTCTGTGAGCTAAGAAAACAAATATCTTAATTGGCAATGGAGTTTAGGGAGTTTCAACCCATCTTTGGAGAACCCAAACTGGAGTGGGCACCTCAGGCTCAGAGTCAGGGTTCATATCCTTCGCATCGGTTTTTGTTCCATGTCTATGCTCCTGATTCTTCTCACCTTAAAATTCATGTCACTGATTTCCACTCTAATACTTGGGAAGCCCATCTTTCAGTTTTGCTACTTGAGGACATTGTGAGCATTCTGAGTTACTTGCTGCTACTTCATTCTCTGTTTTATTCTCCTTTCAATATATATATATATATATATATATATATATATATATTTTTTTTTTTTTTTTTATTTAATTTTTTTTTTTTTTTTTTTTTTNGACGTCATATATATATATATATATATATATATATATATATGTATGTATGTATGTATATATATGTGAGCCCTGCATTGGTTCAAGCAAGAAGGATAAACAATGAAAACAGTATGTTGTAATTACCGGAATGATTCTGCCTAATAGTTAATTTCTGTTGGATACTCTCTTAATTTTTCCTATATGTAAAAATTTGACATCATGATGATTTTGATCCCAATTATCAATTATTTTTTCCCTAATAAATTGTAATTTTGCTTAAAATTTGTGAAGAAGCAGTTTCCTCATGATATTAGCTTTTGTGCAGAGGGACAATATTGGAATAGGGGGCTCTTGGTCAGAGTTTGTTGAGTATTTTATAACTTCCATAAACTCTGAAGATGTGAAACTGGTTCTAGAGGGGAATTCAAACTCTGATGGTAGTATTCTTGTCACTTCTTTTCTTTGTTTCTTACCTAAGTCAATGGTATTAGAGGAAATATATGTTACGTTGTAGATATATTTATTTGCTGAAGTGGGTGGGCATCACTTTATTTATTTTATTGATAAGGAATAAAATGCACTATTCGTGGTCATGGTATAGTAACTTAAGCATAACAAAATCCTATATATACTCTGACTTATAAGGGTTAATCAATTGAGCTACTTGTAAAGTTTATAAAGGAGAACATAAATAGAACCAAATGAATTAATTAGAATTGGTGCCATTCTTGAAGAGATTTGTGATCTCATGTTCAAAGATAGCACTGAACAAGTTATGTATGATCAGAAAACTCTCCTTATATTTGCTATCCCCTTCAGTTTCTTCTTCAATGGAATTGGTGAGTATTAGTACATAATTTTGTCTTTCACTGATTGGTTGTAATGATGAGGAGGTGCTATTAGACTAGAATCATTTAGGAAACATATTAAAGATGATGGTTGTATTGTTCCTCTCAGGCTTAAGCCTACACCAGGGGGTAATATCACAGTGCTAGTGGGACTGCAAAGTGGCAGAACAAGAAGTGGTGGACTACCAAAGTTGAAAGAGCGAGAAGTTGGTTTTGTTATCATGACCATGAGTTTCATGTTACTATGCAGCATTAAGATTTAATGGCTTGTATCTTGGTGATCGAATTCATGCTGTGATGCCATAATGGTCTCCTTCTAATGGTGTAAAGCTTTTGTTATTTAGAGCCCTTATTGATGATGAGGAAGTTAGTAACAGACAATGATTATAGCTATAGCTTGCTGAAGTGGGAGTGTTGCCTTGCTGGTGCTGTTTGTATGTCATATTTTTTCCTCTAGTTGACAGTCGTATATTATTTTTTGTTTTGAAGGTTATTACATTATAACTGAGATGTTAGAGGGTCAAATCTGTAATTTAGAGATTTAGGTGATATTAATTTTGAATGTGGTTCTATTAGGACTTTATTAGATTTCAAATTTGATGTCTTATAGATTAAGGATTCTCTCTCATCTCTCTCTGGTTCACCTTCATGTTCTACATTAGTTGTTTTGTGCTCTAGAAGGGTGGTGAGAACTTTTTATATGAAGTTGATATGATGGTAATTTTGTCAAAATCATTTTATTTTCATGTTTTTGTTTTTTTAAGGGGTGGGGGGTGGTGGTGGTTTGACAAAGTAAATTGTGGAGTTGGTGGAGAACATCTTTTGAAGGTATGGAGATAATCGTACTTATTGTCATTGACTTTCTTATCATAGTTATTTCTGTGTGGTTGTTGTAGAGATGGCTGTGATGGCAATTCTTGGGTACTTGCTTATTGTCTTCATTGTAATGAGCAATGAGAAAATATCATATTCTCTCTTCTAACTTAAATTTTATTCTATTTGGACATTTATCATTGGTTTGAACTTTGAAGTACACTGATGCTGGTCATAAAGAATGTTATAGTATTGTGTTCTTGAATAACTTTGAGCAGGTGTACTCACTGCCACCTGTCATCTATGTTACGTGTTTCAGGTGTCGCATATGCAAAATTAGTTGCTCAGAAATCAAAAGGAATGCCGGTAATTACCATTCCTCTTACAAAACTTGTGGACTCAGCTGCTAGTGAAGCTATGGCAAATTTATCCTTGGGGCTGTTTATATCATTCAAAAACATCAAGTCTTCTATCGTAAAAGGTTATGTTATATGCTTTAGTTGATTTGTGTCAAACTTTAGAATCTTATAGGAGTTTTTGATCTCTGTCTGGTTCTTTCTAATTAAGTTTGTATAAATAAGATCTATAAAATGTTTATTTGAGGCTTTATATGTAACATTAGAAGTTCAATGTCTGTAACAATATAGATTTATTTGAGAGGTTGATTTGTCATTCTGAAATGTATCATGATCGTTGAACATGTTATTGTTGGTATCTGTAAGATGGATGGCTATAACACAAGTTATCTGTATTAATTTTATGTTTGTATTGTAAAATCAACTTCAATTAGATAGCAGTGACAATTGAGCATATCCTTGTGTGCTTGACTATATTTTCTTCCTTTCCCCTTGCTTTTTGCTATGTAAAAAAAGAGAGAATTTTTTTATGCTCCTCATTCATTTATCACTTTTTATGTTAGATGTTGTCTTTGTCATGCATCTTATATTCATCAGTGCTAGTTGGAAGATATAAGTAAATTCACTTTGGCTTTTGAAAGTAGTTAATTATAAACACACCTTTGGAGTACTGATGATTCTGGTGCATGCAACTAGTCATTGTCATGTTGAATGGTGTGAATTTTGTGTTGTCTACAAAACCATATATGTACACATATCAGGGACTCTCTTTGCATGTTACCCCTCCCTCCTCATCTATCTTTCTTGTATCTTACCTATCAACTCCATTATTCATATATTTTACATTAATCTTCCCAAGATTTGTATAGACTTATATACGATTTAAGTTTGAATATATAGATCTCGTGCTGGAACTAACTGTTACTTTAATTTATCGTTCCTTCAGAGCAAGAGCGCTCTGCCCAGTTGACAAAAGTCATATCAGCTGAAAAGGTACAGGGGCCAGATGAGGTTGAACTGTTATAATATATAGTATCTGTTAGTTACCTTTTGTTTGGTTAATTTCCCACACCGTAGTTTTGGATGGGTCCAAGCTAGGAAATGGATTTGGTACTCCCACTTTACAGCAGCATCAAGAATAGAATTGGAAACTTCTAAATGTCTATGGCTGAATATTCTAGGGTTGTCATTGTTGTACTGTGGGAGTCACTGATGCTTTTCAAAGTTCCCACAGAATAGCTGCATTTTTGGGACATTATATTAACAAAACCTATAATTAGGATGGCAATATAATTTAGTATTTTCTTCATTGGTTAATCACAGGTTTCTGTTTGCTGAAACTGCTTATGTAATTGTACCTGAATGAATGTTGTAGGTCCATAAGTTTCAATGTCTTGCCAGAATGATGGTCTTTAAGTTCTAAAGTGCAAACTATGAATAATTTCTTGTATAAGGTGAATTTCATCAATCCAATCGTTGAATTGAAAGTTCTCACCAAGTACATCATGCCTATAAAATTTCACATAATTTTGAAATCAATTAGTAGTCCATTAAATTATTTTATTTTGACATACAATACACTTTTGAAATATAAGTAAATTTTAACTATTTGATTAGATAATTATGAATTTCTGGTTTATCTAAACTTTTGCATACATGATCAACACAATAATATCTCGTGATACAATGGTTGGATTGTTGAAATTCACCTTCTACAAGAAGTTATTCAACAATGTAATTGTTTAAGTCTTACACCCAGTGTGAGTGGGTCTTACTCATATATATATATATATATATATATATATATATAAGTTTTCTGCATAAGTTTAGTTCAGTGATTAGTTGTTCATCAATTCTTTGTTTAATTTCTGGGTTGTTGCTTAATTACATCAATTTGCAATATTGTGCTTTGAAAAATTGATTTCCATAGGGGAAACAAGCAAAATTATTCTTTTATATTTGTGTAAGGTTATTTTGTTTGCATATTCATGTTTGTATAGTTGTGGCTACTAGTTCTGTCTAATTCATGGAAAATTTTGGCTGTTTTTCCTCTTTAGGATCCCTTAGAACTTGAAAAGAACTATATAGATTTGTTAACCTCTAACGTCTGAGGTGAAAGTTGATACTTGTACCAATTTACTATTAGTAAGAGTTTGTTAGAATTAGAATTTACTTCATTAATGCATGTTTGCCAGTTTTTTTTATTTTTTATTTTTGGTGTGAACATCCTTATTCTGCCTGCCAGGAAAGAAATGAAACCATACTACAACAAGTGGAGCAGAGACAGAAGTTTCAAAAGATCAGGGACTCAGAGGAAGCAGATGTTTCTACCAAGGGGTTGAAAAACTCTTCAGGTTTGTTACCTATTCTGCCCCATTAAAGGACAGCCTTTTTTTGTTTGTTTGTTTGTTTGTTTGGGGGAAAGAGAGAGCGGGGGGAGCAGGCAGGTTGCTGCTGCTAAAGAAACTTAGAAGCTGTTCCTCTATATATTTGGGTTGAAGGTTTTAGACTGGTTAGTGTAGTATAAGTAGTACATAATTGAGTTTGTTTTGCAACACAAATGTCTCCAAGCTGCCTTAGAGCTGTTTTAGTCACTGGTTAGTGTAGTATAAGTAGCACATAAGTGAGTTTGTTTTGCAACACAAATGTCTCCAAGCTCCCTGTTGAACTAACAAAAAAAAATTATTGACTTCAAAATCATGTTTTTAACATAAAAATCAAATAAAGTTAGCCAATAGGTAGTGGTCTACGTGGTCCACCTTCACTTGTTGGGTTAATTCAGTCAAGCTGTAAAACACCTGTACAAAGATTTTTTTTTTTGGGGGGGGGGAGGGGGATTGCATTACTATATCTAAATTAACAGATTTATCTGCCTTTCTGAGCTGTTTTAACTATTTCTCCAGCCAGGAAACTGGGAATTGTGTTCTTAGACCTGGTTTCTGAAGTGTTAACAAAAAAATATTTTTCCATATTACTAAGAGTCAAAGAAAACTGGAAAGGACAAAAAAAGAGGGATAAGAAAAGGAAAAACAAAATGCTATGTCTGCCACATTTGAATATTCTGGAACACCAAAAATAATTTGCCAGATTCTTTTCTTGTTTTAGTTTTATTAGTGATGCAAACTAGTTTAGGTTTGAACTCTGCAAAACGTTATACATTAATGCTTGGATTTCATTCCTCCAAAGGGACTTACTTTGTTGATACTTACATTATACTTAGTGAGAAAACTGTTGATTTGCAGAGCAAGCTGCGGGAGATACAGGTTTGAGAAAAGTTAAGAACCGTGTAGTTCCAGTATATCGCAGGCAAGCGTTCTCTTAACCCTATTACGTTATTGTTAGTACTACTGCTTTTATTATAATATATACTCATTCAGAATTTTTGTTGGACAGGACAAAAGTTAGAGGGGCCCTCTTGCAAGATAGTGATGATTTATAATTAGGAGCTCTGAGATATAACAAGTTGGTCAATTAGAAAACATGGTCCTGACTCTAATTTCCCTTTCTCTCTTTTTAACTCCTAAAATTTACCTTGTATACCAAGAAAAATACAATTACATATCACTTGGGAGTGCAGTATAATAAATTTCCATTGCTTCATTCAATTAGTAACTATTCAATTGGAAATTGTTGATTGCTGCAACCTTGTTTATTCTGATTATATTTAGTTCCCTTTCTGCATATACAAGATTCTTTTCTTTTGCATTATAAATGGGGATTTTCAGTCTTTTGTCATTAAGAGAATAAAAAGCAATGCATAAGGAAATTAGAATTCCAATGTATTATGTATGATCTAGAGGATCGGAATTGGAATAGAAGTCCTTATTTGTTACAGTAAGGGATCATGTTTAAGAAGCCAGGTATCTTGTGGCTTATACGCTCGGCACGGTTTCCCCTGCATCTCGTCCATTACATGAAAAGAGCAAATGTAATAATCAAATATTCAAAATGCCATGGCTGCAGTAAATGTCCAAGAAACCAAGAATAACTCGTCAGTTTCTCAATCTGAAATTCCTCATTTGTTATTTCCTCTATTTCGCATTCTCTGTTGTTATGACGTCCTGTTGCACTCCACTCTTCCAAAGTAACAAAAGCATTTCTATCTAGAAAATGTATCCTCTCTGTCTCCTTGCCTAGTCTTGCGTTTGGTGTAATTAAAGAAGGGCCAGCAACCTAGTGGAAAATTGTGATCAACATAGCTGGTGGTGATTCAGGAGGCAAAGGATCGGTTGGTTAGTAACATACAATTGAATATTTGTTTTATTCAAGTTGTTTTATCTTCTTTTTTGGTTGTTGACTTTTCCAGGCAATGCAATTTGATTGGTTCTTGAACCACGTATTGCAATCGAAAATTTTTGTGCTTAAAAAATATTTCAGAACACTAATTACCTTATAAAATAAATTGAGTGAGGACAATTGCATAATTACCTGCCTTTAATGCTGCTGCTGTTACTATTTCTAGCGCTTTCACTGATGCTGTGTCCCACATTGCTTCTATTTTCTTCTGGTAGGAGTAACTTTTTTATCCGCCCCACTTTACGTACATGTTTTGTGGATTCTTGAATTGATGGTCTTGGAGAAACTTTGGAGCCATTTCCCATTTTTGCTTTCTTCATCCAAGCTAGAGAAGTTGGAAAGAACATCTTAAGTAGGAAGTTTTCCCTATCCATGCTTTCAACCCGCAATATCTGGCCTGGTCTATTGCTTTGATTCTTGTTCTTCTTGTTTAGCCTTTTGAATTTATCTTCATGGCTACTATGTATGTGTGTATCGTCAACGCAAGTTTCCTTTTGAATCGGTTGCAATACCTGCTGCTCTTCCACCATATCCTGTAAAGAGAGTTCAAAGCCAGACTCAGGCATGTCCCGAATCATCTCCATAAGCTCCCTCTTGCCTTCAACAATTGCTTGCCTCCTTGAAGTAGGAGAAAGATTACTGCAGTGAAGCTTATGAGGGAGTAAAGGTGAATATTCATATTTGCATTCTTTTCCTCTATATGTTTCCACCATGGGTGGGGAAGTGTTGTGCTTTGTTCCATTGCCTCCAAGATGATCACGTGATGAATCCCAGAAACAGAATTCTGTGTCTCCTTCGCTATCATGGCGGCTATGTGCCTGGTAGGTTGTGCTGGAAGAAGAGATATGATGGTTTCCTGGGAGCTCTTGTCCATGAGCAAGCATGGCTTGAGAGATGAGTGAAACGAGAAAAGAGCAGATAATGAATTTTAGAGGGAGAGAAGTGGGAGGGAAGTCACCAATATCATAGAAAAAATCAAGTCAATGTCATTTTCTACGTGGAGTTTGCGAAGCGCAAGTCATTGCCTTATTGGACTGGAGTATAAGTATAAATGGTCAATTTTATTTTTATTTTTTTCATTTTCCACGGTTGTCTCTATTTACATTTCCTTCTAGAAAACCTGGGGTTGCTGATTTGTAGATACATATTCCAGGGTTGTCTTCATTTCTATTTCCATTTGCTTGTACAAGAATTTGAGTTGCCATCCTCTGAAGCATTAACCCTCGCTTGTATATATTAACAAACTGAGATTATATTATATAGATTTACCACAAAGCATTTGGTTCAGACAATTGTTCATGATCAAGGCCAAAAAAAGGAAAAAAAAGAAAAAAAAAAAAAAAGGACAATTGTTCATGATGAAGACTTTCGGCATCTGATATCTGGCATCACGCACCATGTCATCGCTTGTTCTTTTTCTCTCTCTGACTGGTTCAGAGTTCACGTTTATTAGGAGAAGAGTCAATTCTTTGAACCAAGCCCACACGAATGATGGGGACAACCTTAGCAATGAGTTTCAGAGTATTGTGGCCTACAAGGACCATAAGCTTGGTGACTGCTATCCCAAGCAAGCGTAGACCTTTGACCATTTACTTTCTAATTCACTACCGTGGAGGTCTTGTAGGCTTCATGAGTCAATTGATTGCCTGGACCTATTGTGTTTGTGTTTCTGTGGGAACAGAAAGAACAGTGGAACCAAAAGTTTAGTTAAATAAACGTTTCATCTCTTAACTCCATTACTTGTTACTTAATTCTTTTTTGCCAGAGATCACACTTTCCTCCAATCTTTCACTCTTACAAGAGCAAATTAATTATCGAGCTTTCTTGATTGCCAAGTTAGGGTGTTTTGCTTTCTACCTTTTTGGTATAGAATTCATTTGTTGATAAAAGAAAAGCGCAAGTTAAAGGATTACCTCGACAGTCAATTGTTTCATGATCATCTTGAACTTCAATTCACTGTTCACTGCATACGAGTTGCATGTAGAGAGATAATTCATACTTTGATACATGCAAATCATATACTATATTAGATCAAATAGGCTTCATAGGGATGACACTTGGATTTGAAATTGAAGAACTCGTTTTTTGGCAAATGTGGCTTGCATTCTTCTCCTCCTAGACGTGGAGACAAGGGCTGTTGGCAAGAATATTGAAGGAGCCTCCAGAGACGAAATTAGTCATAAGCATGGAATCCACTAAAGGGCCACATTGAGCTATATCTATAAGTCTGTTCCAGAAATGTCATTGGAGTATAATGACTATTCAGATAGTTAGAGTAGCAATGACTCACAAGTCACATACTAAGTGGACTTACAGTAGAAATTGTGATCTTCATTCCTCATCAGGAAGAAAATAGGCATTGATACAAGGTTGACATCCAACATCCTTCATATGATGGACTAGTTTACTGGTTATTTCATATATCTCTCCAATCTGGCAATGGGACCTGCCCTTGGCCACAACCTCATGTCTTGTATGCCTTACCTCAATTCAACTAAAAGCTGCTCCTTTCTTTAAACCTTTCTCCTCCATCTGCCGGATGCAGCATAAATGTTTGATAGCATTACATATCTTGCTGTATTTTCAGGTTCCAACTCAAACAGAGCTTCTGCACTCCTCCTAGCAAGGTCCAAATTCCCATGCACACAACAAGCACCCAAGAGTGCCCCCCACATTGCAATGTGATTTGTTCCATTCTGTGCTCTCTGAATTAAATCATTGCTTCCTTTAGTCTGTTTTTCCTCCCAAGCAAATCAATTAATATAGCATAGTGATCAGGCCTGGGAATGATGCCACACTGCTTTTCCATCAAGTCTTGTAACTTTAGTCCTTCATTATCTAGACCTGCATGGCTACAAGCGGATAGCACCCCAAGAAATGTCACATGATTTGGCTTTACATTGGCTTCTATCATCCTTCTAAAGACAGCCAATGAGTCCTCCCCAAGGCCATTCTGTGCAAACCCAGTTATTAATGTGTTCCAAGAAACTATATCCCTCACACCCACAGGAGTCCCCTCAAACAAATTTTCAGCTGATTTCATATCTCCACACTTGCTGTACATGTCAATCAAAGCATTATATATAAACACACTAAACAAGTTGCCACTATTGCTACTTCTAATAATTTGACCGTGAATCTATTTACCTCTTTGACTCTTTCCATAAGTGCAAAGTCTGCACAAGCACCTAAAACACTGACAAAAGTTGAAGCGTTAGGCCATATTCCCTCTTGCAGCATTTGCTCAAAGAGATCCAAAGCTTGTTTAGAACGCCCATTTTGTGCAAAACCTGTGAGCAAAGCAGTCCAAGAAACTGTATTTTTTATGGGCATTTGGTTAAATATCCCACAGCCTCTTGCAATCTGGATGCTCGAGCATAAGCGACGAGCATTGAAGTCCAAGACACAGCATCTCTGTCTGGCATCCGACAAAAAATAGAACGGGAGGAATTGGGTTGGCCACATTTTCCATAAGGTCGATCAAAGCGTTTTGAAAAATGATATTCAAGTGTAGGTCAATCATAACGGCGACCCCATGGACTTGACGCAAGCAGTTAAGGGCGGCCAAAAAAGCACAAGTGCCAACTAGACTGACAAGCGTGAACTCGTCTAATAGTAAGCAATGATGATGATTTTGCATCTGCCGGAAAAGCTTAATTGATTGTATGTGAAACCCACGGTGGGATAAAGCAGAGATGAGTGAATTGTAGCTAACAAGGTTTGGTTGAGGCATTTTATCGAACAGGGTATAAGCTTTGTGGAATAGACCCATTTTAGAGTAGAAAGAGAGCATTGTATTCCAGGAACGGGTATTCTTGTGGGAGAGATCGTCAAAGGCCTTTTGAGCACTTCATATGCAGGTGCACTTGGAATACAAGTTTATGAGAGCGTTGGTGAGAAAAGGGTCCAACAAGAGTGCGGTTTTGATAAGGTGAGAGTGCAAGGCCTTGCCAAGTTTCAGACTTTTGACTGTGATGCATTTGGAAATCAGGGATGCGTACTTCATCTTATTCATTTATTAATCAAATTCAATGGAGGAGCTGGAGCTGATCATATATCATTCCAACTCTCTATTATCGTTTGATTTATGAGTCAATTAGTGGGACCCACCAGTTGAAATTAACTAACGGCTCTTTCTTCTTCTTTTTTGGTATTAAACTCTTTCTTCTTTTTTCTGGGAGTTAGAATAACAGATAGACAAGCATGAAGCATATGATATGAATTGAATTGAAGGTGACTCGCCATGGCAAGCCAAGATTAGTAATAATATTAATAATATTAGAGATTATGGAATGAATATATCAAGTAGACATGGATTCGTCAAACAAGTTCAGCTGGTTGGTATTGGTGACCTTTCTTTCCTCGACTCCTCGCCCTTCGCAAAGCTCTTGGACTCGTGCGTCCGATCAAAGTCAGCTATTGACACACGTCGCATTCATGCTCGAATTATTAAGACCCACTTTAACTCTGAAATTTTCATCCAAAATAGGCTCATTGATGTTTATGGAAAATGTGCATGTTTAGACGACGCACGTAAACTGTTCGATAGTATGCTTCAAAGGAACACTTTCAGCTGGAACGCCATTTTAACTGCATTCACAAAATCTGGTACTCTTGATGAGGCTGCCAACATCTTTAACTCAATGCCAGAGCCAGACCAGTGCTCCTGGAATGCCATGCTCTCTGCTCTTGCTCAACATGAACGCTTTGACCAAGCTTTGAAATTTTTTGTTAAGATGCACAGTGAGAATTTTATACTTAATCAGTACTCCTTTGGCAGTGCCCTTAGTGCTTGCGCGGGCTTGGCAGATTTGAATATGGGTATTCAAATCCATGCTCTCATTTCAAAATCTCATTACTCACCACATGTTCACATAGGTTCTGCTCTAGTTGATATGTACTCCAAGTGTGGGCTTGTAGCCTGCTCTCAGAGAGCTTTTGATGCCATGCATGACCGGAATATAGTTTCTTGGAACAGTTTGATTACATGCTATGAGCAAAATGGTCCTGCGGGTGAAGCTCTTGAGGTTTTCCTAAGGATGATGAATACTGGAATTCAGCCAGATGAGATTACTCTAGCCAGTGTGGTCAGTGCTTGCGCAAGCTTGTCAGCAATTAGGGAAGGTTTGCAAATTCATGCTCGTGTTATCAAATGGGACAGGTTCAGAGACGACCTTGTGCTATGTAACGCGCTGGTTGATATGTATGCAAAATGTGGTAGAATTAATGAAGCCAGACTGGTGTTTGACAGGATGCCACTTAGGAATGTGGTGTCTGAAACCTCCATGGTTAGTGGGTATGCAAAGGCTGCTAGTGTAAACGTTGCGAGATTGATATTTACAAAAATGATGGAGAGGAATGTGGTGTCTTGGAACGCTCTTATTGCTGGGTATACCCAAAATGGGGAGAATGAAGAAGCAGTCAGACTTTTCCTCCTCCTAAAGAGAGAATCCATTTGGCCAACCCATTACACCTTCGGAAATCTACTCAGTGCATGTGCAAATCTTGCTGACTTGAAGCTTGGTAGACAGGCTCATAGTCACATTTTGAAGCATGGGTTTTGGTTCCAGTCTGGAGAAGAGTCTGATATTTTTGTGGGGAATTCTCTCATCGACATGTACATGAAATGTGGATTAGTTGAAGATGGGTGCCTAGTTTTTGAACACATGATAGAAAGGGATAACGTCTCATGGAATGCCATGATTGTCGGATATGCACAAAATGGTTATGGTACAGAAGCTCTTAAAATTTTCAGGACAATGTTGGTATCTGGAGAAAAACCGGATCATGTTACCATGATAGGAGTTTTATGCGCATGTAGCCATGCAGGACTGGTTGAGGAAGGACGTCACCACTTCCACTCAATGAGAACTGACCACGGTTTGGCGCCATTGAAGGACCATTATACATGCATGGTTGATTTACTTGGTCGAGCTGGTTGCCTTGATGAGGCAAAAAGGTTGATAGAGGCAATGCCAGTACAGCCTGATTCTGTTGTCTGGGGATCTTTACTTGCTGCTTGTAAGGTTCACAGCAACATCGCATTAGGGAAGTATGTCGCTGAAAAGCTCTTAGAGATTGATCCCTTGAATTCTGGACCATATGTTCTTCTTTCAAACATGTATGCTGAGCTTGGTAGATGGAAAGATGTTGTGAAAGTCCGGAAACTGATGAGGCAACGCGGAGTAATTAAGCAGCCTGGTTGCAGTTGGATTGAAATTCAGAGTCATTCTCATGTTTTCATGGTGAAAGATAAAAGGCACCCTCGGAAGAAAGAAATTTATTTAGTTTTGAAAATTCTCACGGAACAGATGAAGCGAGCTGGGTATGTGCCTGAAGTTGATGGTGATGAGGCTTACGAGGAGGAAAGTGACTCTGAACTAATCTTACATTATGAAATGGAAATGCCAGCAGATTCTGCAGTTAGATAAAATACTTACGGGCATCCATCATAAGGAAGATTTTACAATTAACCTTTCTTTTCTAAAATTTTTGGAGAAGGCCAGAAATTAAATACGAGTGGTCCTCCAAATATTTCAAGGTGGTTTAAGTTGAAGAGTACAAGCTAGTAGCTGCAGAGCCCTGAGTGGATTCTTCTATTTGTTGGTACCACTGGCTCCAAAGCAACAGAGGTAAGGTTGCTATCTATTCTTATATACTTCATGGTGTGACATTAAGTAATGTGTAAAAGCATTTTTCTACTTAATATACTGATATAATGACATGTGCAGTTTGGTCGCCACGATTACAATGATGTTACTTGCATACCCAAAGTGTAAAGGTGATATTGAAATTAAGCTTACCAAAAAAGCCCGGTAAAAAGCTCTTCCTTGAGTTATAATTCTGTTTTCACTATTTGCCGAGAGCCAACTCGCGAATTCGGTATTGCCCAACAAGCTTGTGTTGAAAAACAAAAAAGGTTTAATTGTAATTTTGGTCCTCCTATTTTAACAACTTGAATTTTTTGGTCATCTTCTTTAAAAATGAACTATTAAATCCCTCTATATTTATAAAATGTACAATTTTAGTTCTTTTGTCTTTAAGTCAAAATTCTTAGGTTTATTTTAGGCTTAATTGCAATTTTGGTCCCCTTATTTTAACCACTTGAACGTTTTGGTCATCCTTCTTTAAAAATGAACTATTGAGTCCCTCTATATTCATAAAATGTACAAGTTTAGTCCATTTATCTTTAAGTCAAAATTCTTAGGTTTATTTCAAGGTGTAAAGTTCTTTGATTCATAATCCCACCGTTCAGATTGAAGATCTAGGTCTTGTGAATCTTCCCATTAAATTTAAGCTCGATCTAACGGTGAATAAGCTTAAATTTTTTGTTAGATGAAAATTTATGGTTTTGATATTTTGTGCTGAGTTTCACCGTTAGATCGAGCTCAAATTTAGTGAGGAGGTTCACAAGATATAGCCCTTCAATCTGAACGGTGAGATTATGAATCAGAGAACTTTACACCTTGAAATAAACCTAAGAATTTTGACTTCAAAATAAATGAACTAAACTTGTACATTTTATGAATATAGAGGGACTCAATAGTTCATTTTTAAAGAAGGGGGACCAAAACGTTCAAGTGATTAAAATATGGGGACCAAAATTGCAATTAAGCCTTTATTTTAAGGTGTAAAGTTCTATGATTTATAATCTCACCGTTCAGATTGAAGAACTATGTCTTGTGAACCTCTGCACTAAATTTCAGCTTGATCTAACGGTGAGACTCAACCCAAAATACTAAAATCATAAGTTTTCATCTAACCGAAGATCTAGACTCATTCACCGTTAGATCGAGCTAAAATTTAGTGTGAAAGTTCACAAGACGTAGCTTTTCAATCTAAATGGTAGAATTATAGATTAGAGAACTTTACACCTTGAAATAAACTTAAGAATTTTGACTTAGAGACAAAAGGACCAAAATTATATAATTTATGAATATAGAGATACTCAATAATTCATTTTTAAAGAAAGATGATCAAAAAATTCAAGTTGTTAAAATAGGAGGACTAAAATTGTAATTTAGCCAAACAAAAATATTAGGAAAGAAGGAATATGGATATGAAGAAGAGAGAGGGATGTGAATTAAGTAATCATAATAGGCTTAATTGCAATTTTGGTCCTCCTATTATAACCACTTGAACGTTTTGGTCCCCCTTCTTTAAAAATGAACTATTAAGTCCCTCTATATTCATAAAATGTACAAGTTTAGTCCATTTATCTTTAAGTCAAAATTCTTAGGTTTATTTCAAGGTGTAAAGTTCTCTGATTCATAATCCCACCGTTCAGATTGAAGAGCTACGTCTTGTGAATCTCTCAATTAAATTTCAGCTCGATCTAACGGTGAAAAAGTCTAAATTTTGCGGTTAGATGAAAAATTATGATTTTGGTATTTTGGGCTGAGTCCCACCGTTAGATCGAGCTAAAATTTAGTGAGGAGGTTCATAAGATGTAGTCCTTCAATCTGAACGGTGAGATTATAAATCAAAGAATTTTACACCTTGAAATAAACCTAGGAATTTTGACTTAAAGATAAATTGACTAAAATTGTACATTTTATGAATATAGAGGGACTCAATAGTTCATTTATAAAGAAGGGGGACCAAAACGTTCAAGTAGTTAAAATAGGGGACCAAAATTGCAATTAAGCCTAATCATTAAAAATAGAAACCAACATAATATCATGTTAATTAGTACAATTTGTTGGCACTGCCCGAACCTGTAATTGTTTATATTTTTTATTGATATGATATATTTTTTTGGTTGCTATCTGAAGAAAAATCCAAGACATGTGAACCCTCTTGAGAGAGAGTGAGGGAGAGTGAGAGAGAGTCATCATAGTATTCACATGATGACACTTTTGATTCCCCTCATCGAGCATCTATATCTAAGAATTACATAAGAAATGAACCTGTAAACCAAGATGAAGCACACCATGACCCCAACGTTCTTCCATCTACTACTCTCCTCCCCATATCCTTCTTCTTTAAGCACATTCTCTCCAGTCACCATACATGCCCCAAACATGTACTCCAAGCACTTCCCTGAGTTGGAGAACTCATTTATCAGAAACCCTTCAAAGGGATACTTAAACAATGATATATAATGCATGAAAATCCAGTAATTTGGAATTTCATGCTTTGATATGAAGTAGCCAGAGAACAAGAAGAATGATCCCATGACACCAGCAATAACTGAGTTCCCAACAATGAAATTAGGAACCAAAGCACTGAAACATACCACAACCGAATTTGCCGTGTAGAGAATTAACCAAATTAGCAACAAAAAGTGCAAGAAGGCCGTGAAATTCCGGTTGAGCCCAACAAGCCAATATAAGGGCACTGTAAATAAAATGGCTAGGATGAGCAGAAATGGCAAGTAAACTAGTCCATTGGCAATAGCATAGGATGAGACTCTGTAGCTTCCACAAGAGGTCTCCTTCATTAGAATCTCCCTTTCTTGCAGAAAGACTGGTAGAGCTTCTATGGTGCTTGATAATAAAAATGTTAATATGAAAGCAAATAGACCTACCCTTTCTTCAGCTCCCACTAGATCATCCTTAAGATTACAAAAGATGGAGCCCAAAACTAACCCGGAAATCAGCATCTGAATCGTCCTACATGCAAAGAGCTCCTTTGTACGATAGATGGTCTTGGAGAACCTATGAGTGAGAATCATAGTTTCTCTCAATCTAGAGTTTGCAAAATCACAAGTGAAATCAATACCCGCATTGATGATCTCTTCATCAATTACTTTGGACTGTTGAAAGAGCTGTTGCAGAGTAAACTTACCACTTCTAATCTCACCTTGATCATCACCTTTCTTTTGCTGCATTATTGCTGGCACTGGCAGTTGTGGTGGCGTTTCTTGCTGTTGTTGAATCGTTTCTATGGAGTCAATGGCAAATTCAACTACATTAACATGAAGTGGAAGCTCTAAGCCCAACAACCTTAGATTCACACCCAGCAAATCTGCAGTGCCATGGTGCAAAACAGAGCCATTAGCTAACAGTAAAATTGAGTTGAACAACTTTACTATTCTGAACCCAGGTTGATGGATACTAAGGATTATAGTTCGGCCCTGAGAGTCAGCCATGACCTTCAGCATATCGATGATTTGCAGAGCAGAGGTACTGTCAAGCCCGGAAGTTGGTTCATCCAGAATCAGCACTTCGGGATCGTGTATGACTTCAACTCCAATAGAAACACGGCGTCTCTCCCCACCAGATATCCCACGGACTCTGTCATCTCCAATTCGAGTCCCAGCTACATGACTAAGTCCTAGCTCCTGAATAAGTGACTTGACCCTGAAGCAGAGTTGTTCTTGAGTAAGATTTAGCCGTAGCTTTGCACTGAACGTCAAGGTTTCTTCAACCGTAAGTAAGGGAAACAGAGTATCCCTTTGTGTAACATACCCTGAAATCTTCTTGAACTGAGCTTTGTCTACAGGCTTGTGGTTCACTAAAATAGACCCACTTTGTGGGGTTACTTTACCAGCAACAACCTCAAGCAGAGATGATTTTCCAGCCCCACTAGGCCCAACAATGGCGAGAATTTCCCATGGCTTGGCCCAGCAACTCACGTTCTTGAGAACATGCCTGCCTCCAGTGCATGTTTGTTGACCCTTGCCTTCCTCTTCTGCCTCTTGACCATCTTCTTCAATATTCAGTTTTGAAGCTTTGCAAAAGATTTTAAAAGGATGCACTGTTTTCTGTGTGTGGATCTTGTAGTCGATGCCTATTGCTTCAATCTCACAGCCTTGTTTCTTCATTGATTAGGTCCTTTGTCACTCTATGTTTCACTCTATCTCTCCTTTCTTCTACTCTCTTTGTACTTTCAATCCCATTTGGTTCTCTTCTTTCTCTTCTCTTTTCTTATTTAATCCACGATTTTGGCCTCTGCTACAGACTGTGAAACAACGAGTGGTTCCAAGGGATTTAACTGCAAAGACATTAAGGTCCTCGAACTTGTATACATGGTTCACGTGCACTTGTTCCTGCTATTTCTCTATCAATTACTAGAAATAATTCGACATGGAAAATTGTATAGTTCACGTGGGACATTCTTGGTTTCTATTTGTTAAGATGGATGGCTATACAGCATACACACACATATTCACTGGCCAATAGTAACTAGAAAAAACTGAAAGGAGGATGCTAAATCCACTCTGTAAATGATTTTTGGATTGTGTTTATGGTTCACACTTCACACAGCTATGAGGATTTTTGAGGGAGTATTATTCTGAAAATACTGCTTCTTCTACCGTTTGTGGTATATTATAATTAATTCTATTTTGTACAAGTATCATTTTCCATTAAAAAAATTGCGGTCATGAGTTCATGACCCCAAAAGAATTAAAAAGGTAGTAGTGAAGTGATCCCTTTTGGGCCCTCCAGTGTGTGGCTGAAATTAAATTCAGAATGCTCCAAGGTCCAAAACACGAAACCTTCCAAAAGTGTTTTGTCTTGAAATGCAAGCATTAATTGAATATACTTTTATCTTTTCTCTAAGATACACAACTTTTTAATAATTTCATCTCGGAGAACTTGGTAAAAACTATTCTTCATAGCAAATTGATTAACAAAATATACTTTAATAAATTATTTATTAAAATAAAGTATTCTGCAAACTATTTATTAAAATAGAGCATTGTACAAATTATTTTTTAAAATGATGCATTTTTAAATATTTTATTTATAAGACACATACAAGATGAGTCATGCTACTTTAAAATAGTATGACTCAACTTCAAAGTAGCGTGATTTTTGGAGTCATGCTATTTAGAAAATATTTTGATCTCTTTTTTTACATACTTATCAATAATTTAATTAAAATTGTTTCAAATCGATAAATAATTCTTAAACTACCATTTATGCTTATTTACTTTACAAAATTGTATTTTTTTAGTCATTTAGCCTGAATCTATTGATTGATGATAAATACAAATCTTAAGCTTAGATTGCTCCAAAACCACCAAAAACTTCAACATCTATGCAAATTTACCAGCCACGAATTGTAATCTCATTTTTCTTTCAAGTGTAATCATTAGTTAAATATAATTATATCTTCTTTCTAGTTACCCAAAATTTTGTAATTTGATATTGGGAATTTGGTAGTTACTCTCATAAAAATATGATTATCAGAAGATTGACGATAAAAGACATCTTAAGGAACTAGAAAATGATTGCCAACTGAAACTGTCCGAATCTAGCCAAAACATGAGTGGTTAGAAGTTAATTATCATTAGAATAAAAATTTATAAAGGTCAAAAGAAATAAGGATTGAGGAGAGATGAATTTATAATTATTCAAAGGTCCTAATTTTTTTAAAAAAAAAATATATCATAAAGTGTCAAAATAATAAAATTTTTAAGTGTCAGTCCCATAAAAAAATAATTAAAATATTTCTCAATATTATATAATTATTCTATTTATAAATATGTTATTATATTTATATATAAATAAAATAATCATATATATAAATAGAACAATCACATATATATAAATAAAATAATTATATAATATTTAGAAGTAATTTAGTCATTTTGCATGATTGCCTCTTAACACTTTTTGATATTTCTTTTCAAGTTTAGAACCTATTGAGAATAAACTCAATCTTTTATATGGGTGAGAGGGAGAAGTTAAAAAATATTTTTCATTAGTTTGTTACAGTAAAATGACCGAAACAGTATTCAAATTATAGAACTGTTATATGGAAAACATGTTAGTTATAATGTTAGGTTTTTTTATTGACGAAATTTGTCTGCATTCCAATTATATATGTGATTCAATGTCATTGTGTGATGGAAGAGACACCCGTGAACTCTTTCTGTGGTCAATTAGGGCCCATTCTGATCTACTCTTACTTGTCACTTGCCCCACCTGCGAACAACTCATTATCGCATATTATTAACAAGAAAAATAAATATAAACTTAAGTAAAATACCATTTGGCCTTGCCCGTGAACCCCTCTCTCTCCTCTTTCTTTTATTTTCACCGTTACAATTATTCAGGATCCCAACCCTCGCCACTCCAAAAAGAAATTGTAACTGTAAAGGCTTTTATTACCAGCCCAAATCTGAAAGACCCATTAAGCTAAAAAAGCTCATACTCAGTGGAGGCTAAGAATGGCAATGGATCGAGATGGATACTCCCTGTCCCCATCCTTAAAAGACATCCTCATGCTCCATTTTTGGTTGGGGATTTTTTAGCAGATTCATCTTTGTCCTATTGAATGCTCATTTGCCTCATGTCCTACTCCATTTACCCATACAACCATACTTTTCTAAATATACACAATTTATAAATTTAATTCATCTATTATTCAAACCAAGAACATGAGATCCCTCCACTCATCTCAAACATAATCCCCACATGACATCATCATCACAAGAAAGATTGCAAGAATCCAAAAACATTGCCCCAAGTCTCCAAAACAAATCCACATGCCAAAAGATAAAATCCAAAGATCAGCCTATAATGAACCACTACACCATAAGCATAACCAAAAAATAAAAGGATAAGGAACAGCAAGGTAGAAGGTCATTTACAGTTGCAGGGAAGTAAAAACCATTGCATTAAAATGATAACAAGTACAACTCAGTTTATACATCATAAATGGAAGATTAATTCCTTCACTGTCTCTTATGATCTGCCAGCAATAAATATTCAATTGTACAGATTATACTACCTTCACCAGTAGAAACTCAAATGTTCTATTTGCAACAGCATATTACTGACTGATTCAACAAGGTAAACATTAGAAAAGGAATTCAGAAACAAAGCTATTTGTTGTTTGCTATATAAACCATCTATCGTCCTTTCAAAAGAGGTAAAATAAAACAATGATCTTTTCTATTGAATATCAGCCCAGAGAGATGCTACTTCTTCCCCTCTCTAGAGCTCTGTAGTAATTAAAATAATGAAAGCTCGAGGGAGTAAGGGAGGGTCAGTGTATTAGTGGGAAAACCTCAGCCAAAAATGATGCCGTTTTGCCAACAAAAATTTCAAAAAAAAAATATAAAATGTATTATATATATATATTATTTATTTATGTACAGTACGGGGTGAGACTTACTCATCCTGGATCCGCCCTTATAAAATTACCCATTTCCATCCCCATTTTTCTGTCATATACCAGTACCTAATCGGGTAAAAACAACGGGGCCCTATTGGATATGGGATAAATTGCCATCCCTAGTGGAGGCTCAAATCGGATCCGCTAGCTCATCGCCCATTTTGCTAAGAACACCTATAAATAGCCCCTCAGTTATAAATAACGGACTTTTGACCCTTCTACTATTAATGATTCCTATTGAACTCGAACCGACCTAACTTAATCTTCAGAGCCTGAAAACAAGAGTCTGTCCCTTCTTTTCTACTCGTGCAGATTATCTCGACTTCACCTGACCTCCGATATACAACACGACCTCAAACTCATGCATTGTCACTAACATAAAAGTGCAATGCATTATTAATGAATTTAAATTGTCGAAGGAACTTTCTATCACTGAAGGAGAAAGCTTATTTTAGTTTACATATTGCTTGTCCAAATCACTCCTCAACATTTAAAATTATGTGGTTCTGCTTTCTCTCTTCAAAAATAACTCAAAGGATCTACACCAATAATGGCTTAAACCTTAAATATATTCATATGTATGAAGAGGATTTGGCCTTTCTTTGACTTCGCTGACAACAATTTGTTTCTTCTACCTATATATGATGTGACCTCTCATTAGCCATATATAGATACAATACCCATGAATGCCAATCATGTTAATTAACACTTGATGTTGTTGTCATGCTTTACTCACCACCATGCGGAAGTGGCTGCGTTGATTTGGAAGTGGCTGCAACCCTTACATCTCCCAACTCATAGTTTCCTATTTCCACTGCTCAAGTTCAAATTCCCATAAACTATATAGGGAAAAAAACAAAAGCAGATTCTTTAGGTAAATTGCAATGAGATGGATAATTGACTAAATAAATGATGCTATATAAACTATTTAGATAAATGAAGCTATTTTAAAATTATTTATACAAATAAAACTGTTTTAATTAAAATATTATTTCATGAAAAGAAAAAATTGGTCTGGTATTTAACAAATAGAGTTATCATTAAGATTTTGTTGTTTGACAAATAGATGGAAAAAAAAAAAGAAGAGAGAAAAAAATTTATTTGATCCTTCTGTTTGCCAAACAATAGGATCAATTTTTTTTTGTAAAATTATATTTTAATTAAAATAATTATTTATATAAATAATTTCAAAATAACTTCATTTACATAAATAATTTATAAAATAACATTCTTTTGCTTATCAATTAACCCGATGAGATGGCTTCTCTCTCTATATATAATCTTTACGCGTCTGTGGCGAATGTTCACGAGGTCTCAAGATCCCGGCCCCTTGTGTTGTATTAAGTTAATAATAATAATAAATATTGGAAGCAAATGCAGTCCGTGAAGTGACCAAGGAACGAATGAGGACATGATATTATCCCACTTGGATTATTTTACAAAATGTCTCACCACATCAATCCTATTCTTTTCTTTACACGACATGGTGATTCATGATATATGATCTCGATAGGGAAAGAATCTTACTGCCTGTTAAAACAATTTAATAAAATGTGTTATTTTTAAATATTTTATTTAAACAATTGGATAAAAGATTAAATGTTATTTTGTATTACAACGTTTACTTAAAAAAATGCTATAACAAAATAAAGTTTTAATAATTAAAAGATTGTCTCATAATCCTAAAAAATACTAAATTATTTCAGCATTTTATATATAAAACATTACTTTAATTTTCAAAGTAGCATTTATTGACATAAAATGCTGAAACATTTCAACGTTTTTAAAGTAGCGTTTCTTGATATAAAACGTTGAAATATTTTAGCATTTCTCTTTCTTCCAGTAGTTGAATAAAATATTTAAAAGTAATCCAATTTTAGTAAATTGTTTTAACAGTAACAATTTTTTGTATTTATTTATTTTACTTGCATTATTTTGATAAATTTTCCCTTACTGCCACTATTTTATTTTATTTTACTTATGATATTGATCATGGAATGGGTTACATTACATTACACTTTCTATGATATTCTTCGATTAATGAGTCAAATTATATATATCAAAAGTATTATACACAAATCAGTTCCAAGCACAAAACTCTTTAGCCTACGTACTCTTGGAAAAATTCAAAACTACATGGAATAATTAGTGAAAGAAAAATACCTTTTTTTTTGTCTCATCACATCATGGCTTTGAATTATAAAATAAAAAACCAGAAAGAATGTACTCAGAAAATGAGAAAAATAAATTGTGCTCCATTTCTTTTTTCTGAAAATTATCTCCGAATACACAACAAAAAATAAAAATAAAGCGGATTGGCAAAATAAAAAGAATAAAGAAAATTGCTGGGAACATGATAGCGAATGTAAAACTGTGTCACATGCCAGTTGACATTTGTGAAGGTGGTGTTATTTGGGAATATTTAAGTGGATTTTTTCTTGATATACATATTTAAGTAAATTTAGTTAAAATTTAAATAGATTGAAATATTATTATATGTGTTTAATGTGAAATAGTATACTAATTAATATAAGCACATTTATTATAATTGATTTAATATTTTTTTTTGAGATATAAAGTTGATAAATAGATTTAAATCAGTTAGAAACATAGTAGTATGATAATTCCATAAAATAGAATCATTATAGTTCTAGTTATACTTTATCTGGCTAGTTCTTAAGTTATTTTGCATGAATGTGTGTCATATTCTCTAGTTATTTATTAATCTTAGTTAGTGTCAAAGTTATAGTTTTATTTAATTTCCTAGCATGTTTTTAGCTTATTCATAGTCCTTTTTGATTGCTCTTGAAGGTTAGAGCATTAAGAGGTTGAAGAAGGAACTAAACGGAACAAATCAAATGCTGGAAAAGCTCTTTGGCCATCCAGTGCCCAGCGCCAGCAGGGTAGAGATTCCTAGCCATCCAGCGCCCAGCGCTAGTGAAGCTGAGAAGCCAAATTGAGCCAGCGCCCAGCGCTGGAGAAAGTGCTGAGGTATTTTTTCACTTGTCTCTTGAAGGTAACCTACCTATAAAAGGAACAAGAGGGAGGAAATGAGGAGGATCAGGAGGAGAGCCGTCAAAAACAAAGAAAAGAAAGAAGTTGGAGTATTTTCAGATGATTCAACTCAGATTTTACCTAGTTTTTCTTCTCTTCTCTCTTAATGAACTATGTTTATATGTATTCCTCTATTTTAACTATGAATAGCTAAACCCCCTTAATTAGGGGATTGATGTAGTTAGGTTTTGGATGAAGTTTTATTGTTGAATGAAGTTATTTTGATGCAAGTCTCTTTGTTGAGTAGATTTTACCGCTCTTAATGCCTTTAAATGCTTAGCTACCATTTGAATGATTTATTGACTCATGTTAATGCTAAGGATAGTAAGATATGAGTGTGCTCTTGTAATTTCTACCATAAGTCAAGTTAATCTAGGAATAGATAACTTAGTTTATGTGGTTTTGCATTAATTTCCTAGAGCTTAATCACCTAGATAAGTTAATTGTACCAAGGAATTAGGCAATTAGTTGGGATAGGGAGGATTGTTTCTCTAAGGGATTGTGTCCAATCAAATTAGGAAAATTGACCAACAACAAAGGATTTGTAGCTAGGATAATGTATTCTTTAGTAATTCAAAAGTTATTTTGTCTATGAAATAATCGAAGTCCAAACCAAGTGAAATCAGCCTCCTAACATTCTCTTGTTAATTGTTAATCCTTTACTTTAATTGCTAATTAAGTTGTTAAGCTGTGCTATTCAGCTCATTTCAATTGATCATTGAGATCCATGTTATTAGTATAGCTTTCTCAAACTCAACCCATTGAATTTTCCAAATAAAATCATTGTTAGTGAAATTGGTAATTGTTAACGTCAAATTCCTGAGGACGATACTCAACTTACTTTTATACTACTTATGTGGCCCGGTATACTTGCCGATAACAAAAATCACATCATAGTAGTAGGTGAATTTAAATTTGTGAGCTTACATTTTTCGGAAGCTGTGAACTAAACAAAATTACTTTAAATTAGTTACAAGCCTGTGCAATAAATGGACAGCTAATTAAATAAAAAAAAAACAAAAGAAAATGAATATAATAATTATAAATAACATTATTCACAATTTTTTTAAAAGTATATATAATGATTATCTATAGTCGTGTCGTTTCGTGCCGAGTCAAAATTTTGTCGTGATAATTGCGAGTGCGAGTAGAGTATAAGTGTATAACGACCACAAGTTCCTGTGGCAACAGTGGAGTAGTCACTGACTCGCTAGCCTCCATGCAGCTCCAGAAAATTCCTCGCTCTTGTTCTTCTGGTATTGTACCTCTCTTCTCTGAAAATTTGATTACTGTTACTTGAACTTGGAATTTGAATGAAGTTGTTCTAGCTTAAGTCTAAACGATTTTATCTTTAACGTGCTACTAAAAAATTGATGACGCGAGGGTTTTCTGATTCTTGCTTCACCGTTCTTTATTCATGTTGACAATCTAATACTACTATCTCAAAGTCAGTATTGCCATTCTTCTGTGGTAAACTTGTGGTCTGATTAAAGAGTTACTTAGGAATGGAGGTCAATATTTTGATTGCTTCCAAGACTTTATGAGACAATCGAGCTGAAGACCGCGTACAAGAGATGCTCAATTTTGGAAAATGATGTACAATATCAAAACTAGCGTTTTCCTCATCTTATGATATGATTAAGACGATTACAATACTACTAGTTTTACTGTAATATATGTCTTTTATCATACAATATTTCTGAAGGACCAAGAATTGTGCTTTGTATCAGGAAATGTGTTTTTTCTGGTGGGACATCATCTAGGCAAGTGGAAGACTGGTAATAGATTTGATTCAGATGTGATATTCTTTGGGAATCGATTGTTTCGTAAGAATCAGAGAGTTGGTAAGAGATATTTGTCAAAATGTAGAGGAGCTTCCATATCCTGTTTGGCTGGTGTTAGGAATCTTTCGTTTGTGTCTTCTAATGAGCAACTAAGTGATGCACGGTTGATATATTCTGTTGCTCCAGCCATGGGACATAACCAGGTATGTGTAGCTGCATTCTTCATTTTTTGTTGTGGCGGGGCTTGGGGGGGACGGGCGTCTAAAATCCCAACAGAGATCACCAGATGTGTCTTTCCTCTTATCTTCCTTTACTTGTGTTGCCATTATCTTTGGACTCGTCACATTCTTCTGACTGTAACCTGCATATTCCACTTCTAACAGGAGTCTCATCCAGAATCACATTTTAGAGTTCCTGCAATTGTGGATGCTCTTGAAGAAATGAATCTCACTCCAAAGGTACTAATGCAATGGGCATTTCCTTCTTTATCAACTGTATTTGTTTTTGAAAATTCTACTTATATGCCATTTCTTTTACAGGGTTTAATTTCTAATATCCATCAAGATCTAACACCTTAATTACTTTTTTTAAAATTCAACAAATAAAAACAATCATTTGTATTCTGAGATCAAATCTTGCTTCCAAAGTTGAATCAATCCACCTCAGTAGACGAGAAAGTGCCAATTAAATAAGTATGATTTTACCATCTGGAATCTATGTATTTATTTTTATGTTACTTGCAACATTCCCCAGTTGATTGAAAGACAAAGAAACTACCTTAGGCATATGAGTGGCTATGGGTTTGTGCTTGAGTCAGCAAAAGAAGGCTGGCCAGTTTAAGGAAAATGACTGTCTTAACTCATAACTGGATGATAATGTAAAGGCAAGGTGTATTTTGATTAGTCATACTTGTATAATGGCATCGTATGGTATAAAATAAAAGTTCTCATATCTGCAACTACTTATTTGTGTAGTTCCGTGGCTCTGAGATCATTGAACTTCAAAATTTTGAGCCCGCTTCGGTAGATGACATTGCAAGCGTGCATGCAAGAGCCTATGTATCTGGCCTTAAGAAGGTAGCCTTATTTTCTTTTACAGTAATTTTTCCTCGCTTCAATTATTCCTTCTGTCAGAGGTTATATTCCCTAAGCTTTCTTTTTTGCTTTTGGATTATTATTTTTCTGTTGAGTTTTCCCTGGATAATAAGAATTTAATAAATATCGTGCTTATGCCCATCTCCTTAGTCAGTTCTCTAGGTTACTAGTTTTCGCATCTCAATTTAATTATCAGTCCCTTGGCACTGTTACTGTAATTGTGTTCCTTTAGCATATATCTTCTGTACGTAGTCTGATGTTACAAAGATGTTTGACAATTTCCCTCCTCTGAATGTCTATAGGCGATGGATCAAGCTTCAGAGAAGGGTCTTATTTTAATTGATGGCTCTGGACCTACATATGCTACTGCCACAGTTGGTGCTACAATCAGAAATTTCTCTGTTTTTCCCATCTCATAATATTTGCAGAAAGTCACTCAATTCTAGACACTTATGTGTTACTTTGTTATGATAGAGGACACTTTTATCCTGCTTGGAAAATCATGAAGAAGTGTCCAATTTGCATTCTCATGGTGGTGTTGATGATGCAGACCTTCCAGGAGTCGTTACTTGCAGCTGGAGCTGGATTGGCCTTAGTTGATTTAGTGGTGATGTCCCAACCTGGCATGTCAATCTCTTGGTGATAATCTGTGTGTGTGTTTGGGGAGGGGTAAGTGGGTGGATGCATGCATATATGCTTCTGGTGGTGCACATGCTGCTTTTTAGCTTGAAATTGGGGGCTATGTTATGTATCTGAACCAGATTGGTTCCAAAAGATTAATGTAAATCGACCTTCCATTTCAATGACACACAGATTGATTTAATGTCATTGGTTTCAAACTAAGCATGGTTTGATACTTTTGACTTAAACTTCATTTATTTTTCCTGATTGTCCAATTCTGGTTTTCAAAATAACTTTAACTGGGGATTTTCCTTTGCTGATTTTGGCCCTACAGATTGCATAATAAGATATACCTTTTTCCTTCCTTCCTTTCTTTTTTCTTAAACGTGGGAGGGGGGTATGCAATTGCAGATATAAAAGTTCTAGAACTAGCCTCAGTGTTTATTGCTGATTGGCTTTTCTTGTTTCCCATACAAATTAAGTGTATCAGGAATTGTGGAGAATGTACTTCATATTTGGATATTAATTCTTAATAATTGTTTTCGTATTCAGGTTGCAGCTTCAAAGCACAGCAGAGATCCACCCTGTGGTTTTGCTTTGATTAGACCGCCAGGACACCATGCTATATCTAAAGGACCTATGGGCTTCTGCATTTTTGGAAATGTGGCAATTGCTGCTCGTTATGCTCAACGTGTACATGGACTAAAACGTGTCTTTATAATTGATTTTGATGTTCACCATGGGAATGGAACAAATGACGCTTTCTATGATGATCCAGATATATTTTTCCTTTCAACTCATCAAGTAAGCTATCAATTTGGTTCATAGCTCTGAATATATTCTTATGCTTCTTGGATGATTCTGAAGTCTCATCTATCATCAAATGGTTAAAGGCTTGATATCTTTTGTTTCTGCAAACTTATTTCATGCCCATATATTGTGATTTATTTCTATTCTGGATTGTCACAAAAAGATGAATTTTACTAACCTAGAACTGTTGTCATATTGTGGAGGGAAATGTAGATAAGAATAAAATATTTACTCTTTGGTACTTCACTATTATATCCTTGAGTTCTATTCTGGGATTCAGAATCTTGTAGGAAAGGATTAAAGTACTGGTTTTGTCTATAATATGACATACTTGGAACCTTCTCCATTTTCATCATAATATGTACTTTGCTTTCTAATGCCTTTTCTGGTTCCTACTCTCCTTTTGGCGCATCTCTTTTGAAAAACTAATAGACATAAAAAAACATAGATGTAATCTTGTTTTATTTATCAGGTTAAATAGAATGTCTCTGGGTTATTTTAGTACTAATGACACTCTGGAGGCTATCAAAAGAAACCAAATAAAGAGAGGAGCCTTCATCATGATCAGAACACATGATTCATACAATACCAAATGACTATTGATTTTATAGTTGTCCAATTTAACATGGTTGCTAACTGGCATTCTCGCCAGGCCTTTTCATTTAGCTAGTACCTCTACATGTTTACATGAGTTCTGTAAGTTAATTTTTTTTCAAATTTTCAATTATTTGATGTTTACAGTCTGTTTATGTCACCTCAGATGGAATTGCTTATGTCCCTTTCAATTAAGTTTTTTGAATTGCATAAAAACAAAAATTTCATGGTAATTCTCAACATCCAACATATCATTAAACTGAGTGACTTTGTCTCTTAGACATCTATTGCGTAAAGCTCTTGGATTTATTCTGATTTCTCATAATTTTTATGGGTCAGGATGGAAGCTACCCTGGTACTGGTAAATTTGATGAGGTGGGACATGGAGATGGTGAAGGAACCACACTAAACCTGCCTCTTCCAGGAGGCTCAGGTGATACTGCTATGAGAATTGTGTTTGATGAAGTCATTGTACCCAGTGCTCAGAGGTTTAAGCCAGACATTATTCTTGTTTCGGCCGGGTGAGTCTTTTTTCAAATCATTCTTGTCAAAGCAAAGATGGGCTGAAGACCTACTGACTCCCAGAAAATTTCATGTCGACCTGCCTGGTGAATTATGAGTTTCCAAGCATGCTTACAAACTTTATTCTAGTATGAAATTTGGGTTGGATTCCTAAATGCAATTAAAAGAGCTCCTTTATAAACTATTGTTGCCTATCTTGTGACGCGTGGGATTTCACACCACTTCATTTAGCAGGTATGATGGCCATGTGTTGGATCCACTAGCCAATTTGCAATATACAACAGGAACATACTACATGCTTGCATCCAATATTAGACAACTAGCAAAAGACTTGTGTGGGGGCCGATGCGTGTTTTTCTTGGAGGGAGGATATAATCTCAAGTCTCTTTCATATTCAGTGGCAGATTCATTCCGTGCTCTTCTTGGGGATCAGAGCTTGGCACCTGAGTTTGATGACCCTAATATTTTGTATGAAGAACCATCGACGAAGGTTAAGGAAGCAATCCAGAGGATAAAACACATACATTCCTTGTGAGGTGAAACCTTTATGATATCGAGCATGTATGTAGTCTTTCTGTTGCTATGACTTGGTGTACTGACACGTGGTTATGGTCCCACTCAGCAGATAGAAGCCATTGTAAAGGATTGTTCCTTGGAATGGGATATATACGAAATTCAGTTAGGAGCAGTTTTTGCTATTACATGCTGCCATGCAACTATGATAATACGTGGATGTACCAATGTAAGCTAAGAGACATTCTGGGTTAAAGCCTTCGATGATTACACTATCACTTGCTCTCCCACTGCTTTGTTTTTATCCTCCCTGTATCTGTTTGCAAGAAGGCGTACACACGGACTGGTGAAAGCTTGTTCCCCGCATCTGCCGTGGCTTATCAATTGCTGCATGAAAAAGCTTATCACGTGTTTTACACGGACTGCTTCTCCCCGCATCTGTCTTCAAGGTTAAGACTTCAAAAGTAATGCAGATAATCTTATTTTTCTTTTTAAAAATCCAATGAATTTAAAAAAGACTTGTATAGAAACAGAAACATGAAGAAAAAACAAAGGGAAAAAGAAAAGAAAAGAAAAAAAAAGCAAGAAAGACAGCCAAAAATGAGAATCTCAAAACGGACAGATAGATTGAATGATGAGAAAGCAACCGATCGAACCAAGGTTACCCACTTGGTGTGTTGGTGGTAATTGAAAAAAAAAAAAAAACTTGGGGCTTGGGGAACTTGACATAGTAGTAGAAGATTGAAGAAAAAATTTCACTTGAAAAGGTGCTTTCATACCCCATGAGAGCTCCACATATTTTTCTTTTCTGGCCATGGTTTGCAGGAGAAAAGCTTCAACTGTGCCATAATGATAAAAGCTGACAGAATTAGAACCCTTGTCTAAGGATTAACTTTGGTGCTTCTAAAGGTGACCTGCCAACAACTTCATAATGGAATTGAGAGAGCTCATAAAGTCATCTTTTATTAGTGAAGCGTAATGATGGCTTATGAAACAGGTATTAATTAATCCGTTGAGTCATCAACTATTGTTGGTTAAGTTTTAACGTAATGCAATAAGATTCCAACTTGGGCTGCTTGTTAATTTGTTTGTGTTTGGTTGTCTGATTTAGTACTACTAGGATAATAATTTTACTAAAATTGGACTAACAAATAACAAAACATGGTGGGAATGAAGTGTATCCAAGAATAGGACTTAAAAACAAATAGGGGATGCTTCGTCCCCCATCTTGCACCCTGCGTCTGCGACACCACAAGTGCTTCTTTGGTTATAATAAGATTAAGGGAGAAAAAAGAATTTTTTTAAATAATAATATTGAGTGAGCAATTTTTTGATATTTGTAATTTGGTACATATATTGAATTGAAGCCATAGAAGATATCTCTGGTCTACATAGGTGACCATCAAAGCCCTCGTATGGGTAGTAATTCAGAGCCTCAAGTGTTGTCCTTGTAAGTTGTAATTCCTCTAAATACGTGGTACGCGCTGCAACAATTAAAATTTTGAATGGGTTGCCTTTAAATTTAATCTTCAGAGTGTCAACCACATCAAGAGTGCGTGAGTTGTACACTTTGAACAGATAAGGTAGACTAGCTTCTTGTGAGCCATGTTCTTCCAATCATTTAGATTAGATTTCTCCACACAGTTGCACAATTTTTTTGACCAAATCTGGTATTAGGTATCAATGATAGTGGTGTTTCATATTATAGGATCATGCAAAGTGTAAATATGTAAAAAAGAGATTCCCAAACACTTAAAAAAGGGGTGCTATTTCAATCATCACAGAACGTGTACAGTAAAACACATAACTTTTAGTGGAGTTGATGATGACCAATTTAAGAATTTTACTTGGTAATTACTTCACATGAAACAAGTATGTATGAAGGCTTTTCCATGCAATAACACATTGGTAAAGAAACCCACAACAATGATCAAAGGGAAAGAGGTTGTATGTATGTTACCAACACCATGCATGCGTCACGGATTATGCTAGACTGAGAAAATAGTTGATAAAAAAAGGAGGAAAAGTGGATTATGCAGATAAAGCAGTGTTTTAATTAACAATCTATATTGTAAATATAACTTTTAACTTATAAAATGACAGCTAGCTTGTTTTGTTTGGTTCCTTCTCTTTTATGACTCTCTTGGATGGATTGGACCTACTGTCTTATGATGGTATTCCACGTAGCGCCGACTTTCTTGGAACAACTCAATTCTTTGTTTATGAATCAGAATCAACCCAAACACACACTAGAATAGTACTACTCTCCTTTTCTCGGTGTGTATATAGCAAGCAAACTCTGGTAATTGAAAATAAATTAAGAAACCGAAAATAATTAAATAGGATCGATCAGATTGGGATACGATGGGAGATGTAAGTGTGAAGCTTCCTCCTGGCTTTCAGTTCTGTCCTACAGATGAGGAACTCGTCCTTCACTTTCTTTATTGCAGGGCTTATCTTTTGCCATCCCATCCCAATATCATTCCTGATCTTGATCTCTCTCTGCTTCATCCTCGGGAATTAAATGGTAAGTATATCAATATGCTACCTAGTTACCTACTGTGAGTCACTGATTACAAATTAATTACAGGTAAGGCGTTGTCAAGTGGAAACCAATACTACCTGTTCACCAAAGTGAAGGAAAACAGAGTAACAGCAAAGGGGTTTTGGAAAGAAGTAGGCCTCGCACAACCTGTGCTCTCAGCAGCTCACAACAAAGTGGGAATCAAGAAATACCTTGTCTTCAACATTGGGGAGCCACCGTTTGCCACTGAAACCGGTTGGGTAATGCAAGAGTATCATCTTTGCTTATCTCCCTCTAACTCTTCTTCATCTTATAGAAGCACAAGCACTCGACCAAGACCAAAATCTGTGAGTTACCTTACCCACTCATCACCATCACGTTAAGCCAATCAATTTGGCATGACATCTAAATTGTATTTGTGACATATTACAGGATCAAAGTGATGAGAGCCAATGGGTTTTATGCCGAGTGTTTGAAAGGAATAGAGATTCTGAACAAGATGAAGATGTTATGTGCTATAGCGATGACGATGGCAGTGGAACAGAGATTTCATGGCTAGACGAAGTCTTTTTGTCTTTGGATGATGATCTTCAAGAAATAACCGATTACTGATTAGAGGCACTATGTTACCGGATTATAGACTACCTACGTAGGTACTACTTTATCGGATGCTGTATACTTCAATTTTTTTTTTTTATGATACTCTAATTCTGGTATGTGTATGGATAATATGTATATTCAAAGTTACAATATCTAGTCTAACGTAACGCTTTAGATAATTTACAAAATATCTTATATTGTAATTTCTATAATCATGTTTTTTAAAAAAAAGATTAATTTGTATAATGAAAACTTAAATCAAGTAATGTTGAGAGCACTCTTATATAACTTGGAGGCACATAAAGAATATTGAAAAATCATTGAAAAGCAGAATCTTGCTATAATCCTGCGGATGTCATGTAAGATTATTAACCGCAAAGGTTCTAGCTTCTTAGTGTGCTGTCGGTTTGAGATAGTTCACCGACTGAATATTATTGTGAATTTGTGTTCGAGACTTTTCTTGCCTTCATATTTTAAAAATCTTATATAATTTTTGGATGTATATTAAAAATTTAAATGATATAAATTATGAACTACGATTAATTTTACTTTTACCTTTTTTATTTTCACTATTTTCTCTATCGTATCCATAATATATCGATTGGGTCTTTTCAGAATGTCTGAGTCCAAAAAGAAAGATAGATCTTCTTTCCAAAATATAATTTCATGTAGCTTTTCTAAGTACTTGTTTTAATGCCAAAAAGTTAAAAATGAAGAAAAGGCTCCATGTTTTTCCATAAGATATTTCTTTGGGAAAATGAATTATAGGTAACAATATTCAATTTATTTTTAAGTTGGTAAGTTGTATATATAATAAATTATGTGATTATTCTATTTAGTATATAGTTATTAATATGATAATTATATATTATAAACAATAGTTACATATTAAAGAGAACAATTAAATATTTTATATAAATATACACAATACAATTAATTTATCTTAAAAACACAATTAATTCAATAATTTATTTAAAATATTGAGTTCTTAAATTGAAGTTTAAATTCTCTCGTATTTTAACTTAAGGTGATGTTTGGTACTAATTGTATACTTGTTTGGAAATTTTTATTTTTTTGAAAATAAGATTTTTAAGAATGAGATTATTAAAAAAGTTGATATTTCAATATTTGATTATCACCTTGAAAATGTTTTTGCTTTGCTCCAACGTGCACGTCAGCAGATATGCTTGCTATTTGTCTCTCGTTTTTGCAGAAAAGACCCAGCATCAGAAATTGCCAGAAACATTCACATTTTCCTTTCTTTGCCAAGCTTTCTCAGTAACCAAACAGAGCAATCCCCATAAATTTCTATCCATTTACCTGTTTCAGAAAGGGAACTCGCCGGGCCCCTCAGATTACAACCCAGGTGTGCCATTCTACAGCCACAAAAAACCACTTCGCAGAAGAGAATAGAAACACAGAAAAATTTGCAGAAGGGAGCAAAGCAACAGTTCAGAGCGGCTGCTTCAGATTACCCCATCAGGAGGAGAGAGAAAGCAAGCACTGAAGCAGACAAGACAGTTATGAGAGTAATGATAATGATAATTTGAGTAAAATAGTTTATTTTTTCTGTAACGAATATGAACTGCCTCCTTCTCTTTTACTCTTTCCTATCACAAATATCGGCTCCTTCTAGTTTCGGTTACAGAACCATCGTGGGTGACTCTGCTTTTGTCTTTCTCCTACTCTTTGGTCACCAATTCAATATCACTTTTTTCCTTACCTTTGAAGCTCCAAAACCCTTTTTAAGCCTCTGAATTCTGAAAGCTCTTCTGGCCCAGCGCTGAGCGCTGAGAGCCTCCATACCGAGGAAAGTTTTGTTCTCATGTTCAGTCAGGTGAGAAAGTTTTATTCTCATGTTCAGTTCAAATTTTTTTTTTATTGGGTATCTTTTATTTTTTTGAGGATAATTTTTAATTTTCTTATACCAAACATGAAGTTTTTTTATTCCTATCTTAATTTTTTAAAAATTTTAAAATTTTTTTTTTATATCAAACACCACCTAAGAGTCTCATAACACGAGTAGAGACCAGAGGGTAAAGTACGGAATTTGATTTAGCAATCACTATATTTATATTTAGAATAATTCTATAATATTATATGTATATATTATATTATATTATATTAATATGATAAATATGCATAATTTTTATATTTTATTTAATATAAAAATAATTTATTTTATTTTTTGAGAATAATTTTTAATTTTTTTTATCAAACATGAATTTTTTTTTTATTCTTATCTTACTTTTTTAAGAATTTTAAAACTTTTTTGATATCAAACACTACCTAAAAATCCTCATAACACCAGTAAAGACTAAAGGGTAAAGTACAAAATTTGATTTAGCAATTATTATATTTATATTTAGAAAAATTTTATAATATTATATGTATATATTATATTATATTGATGTGATAAATATATATAATTTTTATATTTTATTTAATATAAAAATAATTTATTTTATTTTTTTAAAATAAATTTAAAAATAATTAATTTATACATATATCATTTACATATTCATTATTTTTATATAATATAATATACAATAAAATATCTAAAAACCTTCTTATATTTAAGTTGGGACGTAGCACTCTAATCTAAAATGGGTAACATCACTCTTGGTTTTGACGCCGCCATCGACATTCAACAAACAACCAAAACCAATAAAATACAACTGGTAGTGGCACTCACGGTCACGGCAGTCTCTGCGTCTGGTCTCAGTCATCGCATTTTCAATCTTCATATTCATCTTCATCTCTTGAAATCGTGCAGCAATTCGGTGTTGCTGTCATGAGGAAATCCACGGCCATTCTCAGCAATCTTAAATCCAACATGCCCTTCAAGGGTGTGGGTTGTTGGAGATGCACCACTCATTTTCACACACACACTTTCACCCAATTTCACCTGAACCCCCATCATGATCATAATCAAAATCAAATACCAACATCTTCATCTTTCGCTTCCCGCCGATTTCAGTCCACCATTTCGCAGGATCGTTTGAATTCCATTTACGATTCCCATGAGAATCTGAATAAGGTACTTTTCAAATCCCTCTCTTTTTCTTCAGATTTCATTTCCCTATTCACTCTCATCTCAGACCCATACTCTTACAGAAGAAATTGTCCATTCTGTAATTTGGAATGATTCTAATTAATGATACTTGTGGATTTTGCCAATGTAGATTTTCTATCTCTGGCTCAGGCTCGCCAAATGTTTTAGGTGGAAAAGATTATATTATGTTTCCGAATCTGAATACCTTCACCAGAATCTTCTTCATAAGAATTCCTTTTATAATCAAAAATCAAAATAATGAATTCAACAAATTAAAGTAATAAATATCTAGATATTTCAGAGTCTGGAGCAAAACCCTCTTGGCTTCTGGTTAACTTCTCGATCTCTTTTTTCTAATTAGTTTCCAGCTGCACAGACAGATATAAAATTGTGAAAAGGCCCATATCTATATGGGCCCATTTTGAATTGGGCCTGAGACCATATAGGGCATCCAGTAATCTGTTCATCTTTAAGAAACCCTAGTGTGAGTGTGAATGTCTTTATAAACACCAAAGCCATTCCCATTCCATTAGCCGAGGCGCCCCCTCGAATCCGTAATCCGTCTTCGTCTATGGTGTTATCTTCTTCTATGTTTTGTTTTTGATGAAATGTAAAGAAAGGGGAAGGTGAGATGAGATACTAAACTAGAAAGCAAGCTCAGCTTCTTGATTGGATCTTGACGAAGCTGTGGTCCAATCAATTATATTTAAAAACTTGCAATATACAATTCGCCAGTGTCACTCGCCTGGATTTGATTTTTTTTTTTCTGACTCTTCAGGCCCTTTTATCATTGGCACATTTCTCTTCCTCTCTCTCAAATTTCAATCAGTTCTTCGAAAATTTAGTAAGTAATTCTTTTTTGTAAATTTGAAAAATATTGGCACTTTCTTCCAGTTTTATTTCAGAAAACAATGATGAAATTTTATTGAAGTTGAGCAAACGCACTCTGTCCCAAAGCCGTGATTGTCACGAATGTTTTGAGGCAATTTCTTCGTTTGCAATAGTAATGGAATTTCTTAAACTAAGGTTTTAGAGGTTACATTCCAGCAAACTCGCCCATACGGTCTGTGTGCGTGATCTTTATTGGGCACATTGTTGGGGTACACATTATATTATATCATTTATGCACTTGAATAATTAAGACTTAACCAAGTGGAGAATGTACGCTGATGATGCTCATCTCCATTGTGCGAATCTGATTGAAATTGAATTAAACGAAACGCCATCACTATGAATGAAAATCTCAAGATGAATTCTTTTTTTCACTGACGTGGGGATACTTAGAAAAACTAAAATTAAAGGAAACGAAGAGGAAGCAAAGAAAAAAAAGTGGGGCAAATTTTGATTAAGGTTGACGGGTACAAATATGTGGTCGATTCTTTATATGGTCAAGGTGATTCTAGTTATTTTGGTTCTCCTAAATAGGCTTTCGGTGCGGTCTGTCTCATTCACTGTGTGTCTGCTGGATATACTAGGTCCTGGATTTTCCTGGAGGAACAGTGAAGTTCACCCCTGAATTGAGGTTTATATCTGACTCACCTGAGGAGAGAACACGTTGCTACCGTGTCCTTGATGACAATGGGCAGCTAATTTCCAGCAATAACTTTGTACAGGTCTTCATATCCCTGACCCTGACCTACCATACCACTTTCTTTGCATGTGCTTAGAGTGAATTCAAGGAAATTACAATGAAATGAAACTTATTGATATCAGTACTGTTAGGTCAATGAAGAAGTTGTTGTAAAGATTTATCAGGACATGGTTACACTGCAAACTATGGACACTCTCTTCTATGAAGCACAAAGGCAAGGTAGAATTTCCTTTTATGCAACAACCGTTGGAGAAGAGGCTATCAACATTGCATCAGCGGCAGCGCTTACTATGAATGACCTTGTCTTCCCTCAGGTTACAAGCAAATGATACACACAGAAGGAGATTCTTGCACTTTAATCTTCATTTGAACTATTATGCATCATACTCTCTTCTCACGGCTTTATTCTCCTAATTTACCATCTTTTCTAATTATTTGACTTCGTTAAGGTTGGAAATGATGCAACAGTAATCCTAATTACATGCAGTATAGGGAACCGGGAGTCCTGTTATGGCGTGGTTTCACTCTTCAAGAATTTGCCAATCAGTGTTTTTCCAATAAATTTGATAATGGGAAAGGCAGGCAAATGCCTATTCATTATGGGTCTAACAAGCACAATTACTTTACTGTAGCATCAACAGTTGCGTAAGTATTTAATGCTTCTCTAGTTAAGATGTCGTGTGAAACCTTTTGGTTCTTTTATACCATAGTATTGAACATTACAAAATGCGCACTTTACCTGATGCCCAGTACACAAGTTTCTCATGCCGTTGGAGCTGCATATTCCTTAAAGATGGACGAAAAGGATGGATGTGCTGTCACTTATTTCGGCGATGGTGGCTCTAGTGAGGTAATAATCCTATTCTCATTAGTTAGGGCCATAGGAGATCCATTTTTGCGGGACTTACATGTTGTTCTTTCAGTACTTAAAAACAATTTAGGCAATACAGTTTCACCTACATGCCAAAGCTGTTTTTAATATATATATATATTTTCGCCTTAGTTTGGGAGTACTTATTTCCCATTCCTTTGCTTTTCCAATTTTTAACTGATGTTTTCCTAATAGATGCAGTAGAATTATTTTGTTTCCATCAGCAATTAGGATCCCCAATAATTGAAGTGAATCTGTTTTTGCTTTATAAATTCTAATAGGTTGAATAATGTCAGGGAGATTTCCATGCTGCTTTAAATTTTGCAGCAGTTTTGGAGGCCCCAGTTATATTTATATGTCGGAACAATGGATGGGCTATAAGCACCCCTACTTCAGATCAGTTTCGAAGTGATTCCTTCCTCCTTTCTAATTATCCTAACCTTGGTCAGGTCTGTTGTATTCTCTTGGAATTTCTAAATGGGAATCGTTCTGGATTTTCTGTTTATTATTAGGTGATGGTGTGGTTGTGAAAGGACAAGCATATGGAGTCCGTAGTATCCGTGTAGATGGCAATGATGCACTTGCCATTTATAGTGCCGTTCATACTGCACGTCAAATGGCAGTTAACGAACAAAGACCAATTTTAATTGAGGTAAAGTGATAATGTATTTGCTTAAATCTTTTGAAGATGTGCCAAAGTAGTAGCAGCAGCTTATAGTATGATGTCAAAGACTAATGTTATATATGAATTTTTCCTTTTCAGGCTCTAACATATAGAGCTGGACACCATTCCACATCAGATGATTCCACCAAGTATCGTCCAGCCACGGAGATTGAGTGGTGGAGATTAGCACGAGATCCTGTGGCTAGATTTAGAAAGTGGATTGAAAGCAATTGTTGGTGGAATGATAAGGCTGAGTTGGAGCTTAGGAGCAGTATCAGACAGCAGGTAAAACTTTTATAATTCAGAACATCTAGCTCACTATTTAATACTCTCTATGTTATGCTACTACATTGAAGTTGCCAATGGTTTCCTAAGTTAATCTTATGCGGCTTTCTATGCTAACCTTAATATGAAGCATGGTGTTCCAGCTTTTTCCCCCCCTTATTTTTTAAGATGCAAATATAATCTGTTTGAACTCCAGAAATTATGTAGGAATAACTCTTATTTGAGAAATGATTTAGTGAAATGTAGGCAAAGTGGATCTTAATAAGGTTGCTACTGATGTCACTTATGGTATTCTTGCATTCCTCTCCTCTGTATGTTTAAAATTAGAGTTACTCTTCACTTTTGATAGAACTATTGTGTTCCCTCGAGCTATTCGTTGTTATATTCATTTATGTTGTTATTATGTTTAGTATATGGCTATTATATTCAAATATTAATAGAATAACCATATAGCTCAAAGGGTATTTTGGTAATGTTGCAAGGTGAGCAAACCAAATGGTCTTTTTATTCTCATACTTCTAATTCATTTTCCCTTAATGAAACTTGGTTGTCTATAAGTCAAATGAGCGTGGTTCCAAGTGTATTTCTCAGAAATAAAACTATAGATGTGCCAAATTTATGATGCCATATGATAACTTTGGCATGTTGGAATGGCCAAACAATTTGGATCAAGGATCTTCTCGTCAATGAAAGGTTCATAATAATGAATAGCTGAAGTATATTTTTTGAAGTTGATTTAGATGGAATTTTTAAAATCTTATTTAGTAGTTGCATTTGATGATATCTAACAGAATTTTCCTGCTACAGCTACTACATGCTATTCAAGAGGCAGAGAAAGTAGAAAAACCTCCGATTGCAGACATTTTCACTGATGTTTATGATGTCCCTCCATCAAATCTCCGTGAACAGGAGCAATGGCTGAAAGAGTCTATAAAAGAACATCCAGACGATTACCCAGCCAATATTTCTATCTAGTTATAGCTTTAACATATGCTTACCTGGATGAGATTTATGTCTCTAAATTGAAGCATGTCTTCAAACTTACATTCTTTGTCTTATTGTGCGGGTGAAACTGCTACCCGTACAAGTTACAATTTGGCTTGTGTTTTTTTTTTTTTGATTCAAAGGGAAATTCATTAAACTAAAACATGGGCAAAGATACTGAGTACATAAGCGGTGGGCACATAGGCATAGCTAACCCGTACCTTAAACGAAACAAAACGGAAAGCATAAAAATAGAAGCACAATAAACGTCTGCTGAACTGTCCTAAGGGATCTAAACTTCACTAACAAGATATCAGCGATTAACATATCACACAAGTACATCTGCAAACTGATCATCACAACTTGGTTTTTGTATTGGCAGCTCTGGGTGCTGTATGCAGTTTCCCGATCTGGCTGTGCAAAAGACCAAGCTACTTTATTAGTATCAGCTATGAAGAAAGCATTGGTGGTAGAGGAGGGTCCTTACGGAGAAAAAAAGTACCCTTTTGAGCAAGGAATGACTGATTGTTCAGGTGGGTGCCTTTAATTTACCAAAGGCAAAAAATATGGGTTTACATAACTCTATTTTAGGTATCACAATCATCACCTTTTCTTGTGGTTTGTCAAATCTAGTAGTGAATATTTAATTTTAGTTACATGTTCAGTTGGTCATTTCTTAACTTGTGTTGTAATATTAATGTGACCCACTAATTTAACTAAAATTATGTTAGCACCCCACTTAAAATAATAATTTATGTTAAAGCTTTTTTTAGTAATTAAATTATGTTAAAGTTGAGAGTACACAAAGTATGATATTTCTCTCCATTTACATATTTTTCTCAAACAAATTTATGAAATTATTTTAAAGAATTATATTCAAATTTATACATAATGATTCACAATTTAAAATAAAATTTTAAGCATGATAAAATTTAAAAATATACATGAATAAATAGATTAAGATGAGTGAAGAACAATAGTGTAAAAACAAGTCAAAAAATTGAAGAGAGTAAATTTCACTCTCTCCCTTACTCTTTATGTTTTGTAAGTAAGATTTGAATGGTGGATTTTTGCATGAAAATGGGATAAATCTTAACTTCGAATTTCAAAATTTTGTGATTTTTTTAATAAAATATTCATGTGGGTTTTATAGATCATAACCTGCTAAAAGAAACTACCCAAATAAAAAACAAAATAAGTTATGTCTAATTATTTAATTAATTTAAAATTTTATTACGTTAAATTTAAAATTTTAGCTTGTATAATTCATTTCTTTGGGGTGTAATTCCTTAAAGTTATGATAGAACGACATTATTTTTTCTATCTAATATCAAATATTTTGAAGCTTAAAAAAAAAAAAAAAAGACTTGTCTTACCACAGTAGGAGAAAATAAAACTTTTTAAAAATTTGGGACTGATTTGTAGTAAATAATTTTTTGGCCTATAACAGGTTAGGTAAATATGTAGATCATACTATCAATACACTTGTCATAACTAAATTAGTCAAATTAAGATGAGGTTGTTTAACCCCATTTTTGCATGGGGTCAGTTAAAGCCCCCCAAGTTAGGTTCAATCTCCATTAACTTAAGAGTTCCTTTAACTTATCCCAAGCAAAAATTTGGGGTTATATAACCCCATCTTGTGTGACCAAATCATTACCATCAATGTCTCCACATGGCACAATGGATGGTGAAGATATACCAACTTTAAACTTGAATATTCAATTTTATATACATATATATATATTAAGTTGAACCTCTAAACTATTCAAATTCACACATATAACCCATTCCCATTCATTCTCATCCTTCTCACTCTCATTCCCTCTCTCTTCTCTGTCTAGCTATCTCACATTTCCCTTCTTCCTTACATAAGAGTAAGACCAGTCAGTCATACAGCCAAAATATGGCAACTAGAGGACCAATCCGGCAACGGCGATGATCGGGAATAACGTCTATTTCGGTGAAACACATCCATCCGTTTGCTACTTGTAGCCATTTTTAATTTTGGTAATCCAGATTTTTGTTGTTGTTGCCTTTAGCATAGATTCTTAAAGGAGACAGAGGATTACCCACACACTAAATTTGAAATTTCAATTCCTCTTTCTCAATCTAATCCCTTTCTCCCTGCTTTGGCCTCTCTGTTCCCATTCCTCCTGCTCTAGCTCTGTCGCCATCGTTCTCTTTCTGTTCTTTCTCTGTCTCTCTGTTATTTCTCTTCGTTTCCTTACTCTCTATTCTTTCTCTCTATTGTTCTCTTCCTCTCCCACCTTCCGTCCTCTTTGTTTTTTGTGTGTTTATTATTTAATTATGATTTTTTTATTAATTGAATCGATAAAGGAGTATGGAAAAGTGAGAATAAAATTCAAGAATAGGGGCATCCGACATGGCTCAACTGGAGGAGTTGGCTGTTGAAGAGGAGCGTCCCTTGGTGGAAGTGGAAGGAGGGAGAAGATAATGTTTTTTTTGTTTTTTTTTTTTAGACATTAAAATGAGACTTTATTTTTTCAATTTGACAATAATTAAGTTGAAATGATATGAAATTATATAACACTACAGTATGACACTTTCATATTAATTTAGGTTTTAACTATTACTTAACTTCGTCATTAGAATATAAAAATAATTCTTAAAATAAGATAATTCTCATACATTAATCTTTGGACATAAGATATTTTGCAAGTAGAAGGATAGTAGTTAATTAAAATTTCGATTTTGCATCATGAAAAAAATTATTGAAGCAATTCCCATACTCTCTTAGATATTGGAGATTTTTTTATTTGATACTAATATAGTTCAATTAAAAATAATTATATAAATTTAAATTGGAGAATTTTTAATTTTATGGAATTGAGTTACGACTTATTTTAATTACTTTTTTAATATTAAAGGCTGATTTATAATAAGAGAAAATTTTGTTGTCAAAAGTTGTATTAAATATTTTGATGATTATAGCAAGTTGAGTAAAGATGTGAGTCCCACTTTTAACACACTTGTCACATTTTAAGTGGTCCACCTAAGATGGGGTGGTTTAACTCCATTTTTACGTAGGGTTAGTTAAAGGCCCCTAACTTAATTTTAAGAGAATATATTTATCGATGATCTTTCTCTCTCTCTCTCTGTCTCTCCCCCTTGCCGATTTAGCTCCTGTTTCTCATATTTCAAGTATACGTCTTTCTTCTCACTAAATTTACGGCTTTTTGACACAAATATTACATTGTGTAAAAGTATTTACCCAAATATTACAAGTTTTAAACTATTTACACAAATATTACACTTTTTAAAAATTTAAAAATTAAAAAAAAAAAAAGATTTTCGAACACGTGGGACCCACCGGACACGCCGTGGGCCTCACGGCGTGTCCCACGTGGACACACCGTGAGGCCCACGGGGTGTCCCAATAAGCCAAAATTAGTCAATTATTTTCTTATATACTCAGTTTCCTTTTCAACACGCCAACACTCAGTTTTTTCCACTGACACGGGGCCCACAACTCTGGAACAATGGACGAATTTTGGCTTATTAGGACACGCCGTGGGCCTCACGGTGTGTCCAGTGCATGTGTCTGAATTTTTTTTTTTAATTTTTGAATTTTTAAAAAGTGTAATATTTGTGTAAATAGTTTGAAAGTTGTAATATTTAGGTAAATACTTTTACAAAATGTAATATTTGTGTCAAAAGGCCCTAAATTTACTCGCACACAAAAACACAACGTCAAAATCAAGGAGGGGCAAGGGCTTTCTTAAAATAGAAAGACCCTCTGCCCAACATCGGCCGTTGAGCTCCCAATTAGAGTGGGCAACCACCAAAACAAAACTAACTACTAGTCTTCTTTTCCCTTCTTCTTCCATGCATTTCTATTTTCACTTGTCCTTTTACTTTCTTTTTCATCCATCTTTCTCCTTTTCTCTTTCTTTGAAGGAGCCCTTTCGTCGTTTTCTTTTCGCGTCTAGTTTTTGCATGTTGTTGCCGTTGGATATTAGAGCATGTTATTCTGTTGCAAGTGAATTGGTAAAAGGCAGATGATGCAGATTTGAGGCATGACAAAAGCCTCCTCAATTGGGGTTGCATAGAAGTAAGAAAAAAGTTATCCTTGTGGCATTAGCAAAAATGGGGGATTCAGCAACAAACAAAACAACAGAGGCTTCTATAGTCTGCTATGTACCCACTATGATAACAACAAACGGTATATGGCAAGGTGATAACCCTTTGGATTATTCTCTCCCTCTCTTCATTTTGCAATTAACTCTAGTTGTGGTTGCCACCCGCATATTCGTCTTCATCCTCAAGCCCTTTCGCCAGCCGCGTGTTATTGCTGAAGTTTTGGTTAGTTTCAGTTTCTCTTTTCTCTACAAGAAAATGAATTCAGATGCTTTCGTATACAATCAAATTATTATACATATAATAACTAAGGCATGGCATAATATTAACAAGAAAGAGCTTGTTTTGTTTTGTTGTTAAATGGGCACACGCTGACAGGGAGGAGTAATTTTGGGTCCTTCGGTGCTGGGTCGAAGTCAAGCATTTGCTAATGCAGTATTTCCTCTAAGAAGTGTAATGGTAATTGAAACAATGGCAAATGTGGGTCTGCTTTACTTTCTGTTCCTGGTGGGAGTGGAAATGGACATTTTAGTACTGAGACGAATTGGTAAAAAAGCTGTGGCAACGGCAATTGCTGGTATGATCTTGCCTTTCGCCATTGGTGCTGCCTTCTCCTTCCTCATCCGCAATGAACAAAGTCACATGAGCCAAGGCACACACATTTTATTCCTTGGTGTTGCTCTCTCTGTCACTGCATTTCCTGTTCTTGCCCGTATCCTTGCAGAGCTCAAACTCGTCAACACAGAGCTTGGTAGAATTGCTCTGTCATCTGCCCTCATTAATGATATGTGTGCTTGGATTCTCTTAGCTTTATCCATTGCCTTGGCTGACCAAGAACAAACTTCCTTGGCTTCCCTCTGGGTTGTCCTCTCAAGCGGAGCTTTTGTGGCCCTTTTTATTTTTGTCGTTCGACCTGGTATCTCATGGATAATTAGAAGAACCCCTGAAGGAGAATCTTTCAGCGACTTCTATATATGTCTCATACTTGCTGGGGTTATGATCTCTGGCTTTATCACAGATGCCCTTGGAACACATTCTGTTTTTGGGGCTTTTGTTTTTGGCTTAATAATCCCAACTGGACCACTTGGTGTTACTCTTGTAGAAAAGCTTGAGGACTTTGTTTCCGGACTTCTGCTCCCTCTCTATTTCGCCATCAGTGGCCTAAAGACTGATATAACCTCCATCCGAGGAACCTTCACCTGGACAGTTCTAATTCTTGTCATTTTTCTTGCCGGTGTTGGAAAAGTTGTGGGAACTCTCCTCGTTTCACTCTTTTATCAGATGCCAATTCGTGAAGGTGTAACCCTCGGCTTGCTCATGAACACCAAAGGCCTTATTGAAATGATTGTGATTAATGTTGGAAGGGACCAGCAGGTACTAATTTTTAACTAACTATACTACTGCTATTTATCTCTTTCTAATTCCTCTCCATTTAATCCCTGGTTTTGTAGGTTCTGGATGATGAAGCATTTGCAATCATGGTGATAATTACTATAATAATGACTGCACTTGTTGTACCTATTGTGTCAGCCATTTACCGACCATCAAGGAGGGTCATATCTTACAAAAGAAGAACCATTCAGATGTCAAAACGAGATGCAGAATTTAGAGTTCTGGTGTGTATCCATACCCCTCGAAATGTCCCTACAATAATCAACCTCCTTGATGCCTCTAATCCTTCCAAAAAGTCTCCAATTTGCATCTATGTGTTACATTTGGTCGAACTTTCTGGCCGTACATCTGCCATGCTAATTGTCCACAATACTAGAAAACCGGACCACCCTGCCCTTAATAGGACTCAGGCTCAATCTGACCACATAATTAATGCCTTTGAAAACTATGAACAGCATGCTGGTTGTGTCTCTGTCCAGCCCTTGACAGCAATCTCCCCATATTCCACAATGCATGAAGATATATGCAATTTAGCAGAAGACAAACGTGTTGCCTTCATAATCATCCCTTTTCATAAACAACAAACAGTTGACGGTGGGATGGAAGCTACAAACGTGGCATTTCGAACGGTGAACCAGAATGTACTAGCGAATGCACCTTGCTCAGTTGGAATTCTAGTTGATAGAGGCTTAAGTGGTGCCAACCGCTTGGCTGCAAACCAAATATCTCATCATGTAGCTATCTTGTTTTTTGGAGGTCCAGATGATAGAGAGGCACTATCTTATGGATGGAGGATGTCAGAGCATCCAGGGATAAACCTTACCATAATGCGCTTCATTCCTGGGGAAGAAGCAGCTCAAACTGTGAAGCTGCCGCAGCATTTTGTTATCCCAGATGAACCAAGAATGTTGACTGTGGAAACAGATAAGGATAGAGAGAAGAAGCTTGACCAAAAGTTTATACATGAGTTTAGGATGAAAAATGCAAATGATGATTCAATTGTTTACATTGAGAAGGTGGTTAACAATGGGGAGGAGACAGTGGCAGCAATAAGGACAATGGATGACATCCATGACCTTTTCATAGTAGGAAGAGGCCAAGGAATAATATCACCACTCACAGCAGGGCTCACTGATTGGAGTGAGTGCCCTGAGCTGGGTGCAATTGGAGATTTATTAGCATCATCGGATTTTGCAGCAACTGCTTCAGTGTTGGTAGTACAACAATTTGTTGGATTAGGGTCCCAAGAAGACAGTCTTGAAACACCAGACAACGAAGCCCACACAAATGAAGAATATATGAGCAATCATTCAACACATGCACCAAGGGGACAAAATGTGTTCCTTCCACAACACTTGTGAGTACCTCTTCTTACCTAGTTAAATCTTAAATCCTATTCCTAGGAGACAGACTCAAACTGGAGGCAATGGCAAAGGGAGACAATTTCAAATTAAGCACTTCTCTGCACCTTTGTGTCATAACAAAATTCAGATTCCAAGTCATGTACATCAACTAGTAAATCATAATGAAGATAACATAGTCTAGCTTTTAGTTAAGGATATACAATTCTGACAGCGACAGGACCTGAATCACTCAAAGTTCTTTTTATTTTATTTATCATTCATTTTGTATGCATCTATCTCCGCATAGTCATTCACCTTCTAACTATTCTAGAATTGTACATGTAACTAATACATTTAATAGAAGGATAGTTTTTCTTTTTCTTCTCTTTTCTTTCCCCTTTACATGTAATTATGTTTTAATATACTTCATTCTTTATTTCGTTTTCATGAATGAAAACTTGAGTTAGAAGCCAGCCTGCTAAAAGATATTCCACCCTATAGTAATGTTCCAATTGAGATTGTTTACAATATAATTCCTAAAAGAAAAAGCTCTGGGCGTAATTGAATTAATTTCAACTATCACTTATTCACTTTTTTTTTTTTGGTAACATATCATTTATTCACTCTGTATGGACTGCTTGTGCTGCTGCAAAATATGGGCTATCAAGCTAAAATTTTCGTCATTGAGATATCAAGTTGGTATGATTTCTTGAGCATCTTAATCAGAAACACGTGGTTTATAATTACAGTTGAAAACCCACCAACAGGTGGACCCTCCACTTGTTTTTTCCCTTAAAGTGAGAGAGAAAAGAGGGTTGCAAATTGCAATCAATGATCGTTGGACCTTATTAAAGGGTGAGCAGCATGGGAAAGTACTGGAAACATGTAATGATTGGATCCCTTGAAAACTGAAAGATACCATATGCGGAAGGTTCATATAGTGATTCTTGAACTGTTGCAATAAATATAATACAGATAAAATTACTGTTCAAAAAATAAAGTGAGCTTCATTTTAATTTGGCGCATGAAACTCACTACTAATAATATTCTAGTTCTACTTCGACATCGAAATTAATTTCGTCATTTGCCTATTATTCTAGTTATGTACCATTATTGTCATTATCATGATCTTCAACTGTCTAATTTGACCATCAAAAGTGTGAAACATGATTTATATCCAATCCTCCTCCTTTGAGCCTGTAATTCTATAAGTCTTGCGTTTTTTCTTTTGGCCAAACTAAAACTTTTACGTTGCTATATAAGGAGAGATTGGTTATAAGCATATATTTAGCATTCTTTCTCATGTAGTAATATTTGAAAAATAATTATATACAATAATAATCGAGTTCCAAAGCAAATATTAATATGTCAATTGAGTTGTAGATGAATTAGTCACAAAACTCTCATCGCAAAAAGAGAATATTGCCTTCAAAACCTCTTATTGTCAAAATGAAAGTCTCAAAGTGCTCTTTCACACACAATTACAATTGTGGGTGCTTCGACAGCAAGACTTTTGAAGCAAGGATAGCTCGCCCACATATTTGATAAGTTTAGTTTCATCCAAAGGTTGAAGTCAACCTAAATCGTGGATTACCAAACAAAAACAAAAAACCAAAAACCAAATATCAATATAATTGAATATTCAAACAGAAAAAAATCGGGTATATTATAGAAATATCTGTGTTTTATGCATGTAATGTAATATAAGCTCTAGATGTTGCGTGTCCATCTAAGCTGCAAGTTCAAAGACTAATCGGGGCTTTGTAGATATGTTTTGATTGACTAACATATTAAACTAAATTGTATCTTGGATATATAATTGTTATCAGATAGTGGAGTTTGAAATATTCAAATGGCAGACAAAATAGTGTTCAAAGGCCAAATCTTCTTCAGACTAATCTTAATTGGTGCTCATCTTTTTGTCATTTTGTTGCTCTCTCTCTCTTCTCCAGTTTCTCCTTCTTGCCAAACTTACCTGTTCTTGGGGGAACATTTAATTAACTTCCTTTCTTGCCAACTCACTTGATAGGGATTGTAACTAAAAAGGGTTGGATTGAGAAGTTAACACATTAAAAAGTAAAAAGGTTAAAAAAAAAAAAAAGAACAAAGTAGCTTTGTCTTTTCCCTCTTGTTTTTGCAGTCCAGTAATTAGTATTACGCATGCATTCTGATTAAAAAATTACTGATTCCATTCCTCCACCTGTTTATAATTAATTTACACAGTAATAATAGTCTATATATTTCAAACGGAGACCCCAATGATGTTAAACAAGTGAAGATTTTGAAAATTGAGGGGATGAAAAGCAGACGACCAAAATTTTCCTACCGTTTGATCACAATCGGAGGGGTGAAAGAAATTTGGATCGTAGCTAATGCCTAATATGGAAGTTAGGCCAGTCAAAACGCATAAATCAGAGCAGAGCCGCCTGATGATGCTTTGACCTCCATCCATTAAAATTCGATTAGGTGCATGCACATGGTTATTCCCCTGCACGTGCATGTATTCAAATTCAGGTATCTTCAAGAATCTAGACTAATAGGTTGAAGAATTCGTATTCGATTAAATTTTGATGAATTTGGAATTGGGTTAATAAAAAAATACTAAAAATGCAGGTCCCGCCGGCATAACCGGAAATTTGGTGTTTATCTAGGACACTTAAGTGAGAGACACATTCGGAGAAAGAAAAAAAAACAAAAAAAGACAAAAAAACAAAAAAGATATTTCCTATTTAAACTTCCGGTATAAGATAACGAGTACAACTCTTTTTTAGTCTTTGAAAAATACAGCTATTGACAATTTCGTCCTCTAAAAATTTTTGATAACAAATTGGTCATTGAATTATTATTTCGTCGGACAAATTGGTCCTTAAATGTCACTAACGGACCTTTCCGGAGGACTAATTTGTCCGACGGAATAATAATTCAATGACCAATTTGTCACCGAAATTTTTTGGAGGATGAATTTGTCAATGACTGCATTTTTCAAGAACTAAAAAATGGTTTTACTCTAAGATAATTAAGATGAGAAAGGAGAATACATCTTATACTCATGAACGAATCTTTAACCCTTTTCCAAAGTTTGACAAGGTAAGAAAAAAAAGGTATTCAATTATTAATTTTTTGAATAAAGTCTAATTATTTTATATTCAACCCTCTTAAGAAGTGAGATATATTGGAGAGTAAAATTCATGTGATTATATTTACAAAAGTACAGATTATAAGATTTAAATTAAAATGTTGGAAGTCAATTAAATTGCGTCAATAAAAATGTGTTTAATTTTAATTTTGCAGGTAATTTTGTCTTAATAAACATCAATTTATTTACTTCTTTGTTTTTCATTTGTAAAAAAAAAAAATTGAAATTTTGAAAAAGAAAAACAGAGACCTCGAATTCTTTTTATTAATTCATTAAAACAATTATGATTTTTTTTTCCCAAAAGTTGAGGTGAATTGAGATGATGTGATGCTATGTGACTAGAGTTCATAATTTGACATCGTGCGATAAGGTTAAAGATCTATTTGTAAATTATGGGGTCATCAATGGTAGCATAATTGATGGGTGAATCAATGCTCTTCTTTCGCTGCACTATGAAATTAGAGCAACGGAGAGGGAGAAGAAAATGCAAGATAGCATATTCCCTTCAATCAAATCGAGTTATAATTACCAAACCATCTGGTCATCTAGTGGTTTCCCATGTTATTGCTCCTCTCCTCTCATGAGCCTTATGACTAGCATTAAATTCATTCCTTCGCTCTATTAATACTCAGCACTACCAAGAACATACCCTTTCTTCTCTCTCTCTTGTTTTTTTAGCCAGTAGTCATTGGTGGATTCAAACTTGAAAGACATAGAACAATTATTTTCTCTTTTGGTGGGTCAGTTTGACTGGACTGATATAGAGCAAGCTGGGGACCATTCCCACAATTATTCTATATATTATTAGTTGTGCAATCTCTGGCTCTTGCACTAGGATAAGCCCTGTTTTGGCCCTCTGTATGTTGGACTCTTGGTATTCCAATTCCCATCTGTTTTTTCTCCAACTAAAATTGCACTTTTGCTCCTTCTCTTTCTATTCTCTTTCTCCTTATCCTTCTCCTTCTCCTTCTCTAGTGTCTTGTCTGTCAGGAAGAACTGCAAGCTAACAAAAACTTGCCATAGTCCTTCCCTTTCTTCTCTTTTGCTGCTGCTGCCAATCTGGAATGTAAAACTCCCCAACTTTGTAATTTTATATAACCATCACTTCTTCTGGAAGCAATCCGTTTCTCAATCCTCCCATCCCATTCATCACTCACCTCCACTTTCAGCCTCTTGTCATTTCTCTGCAGTCTCAAGTCAAGGTCCTAAACTGATGACAGAAGAGAGAAAAAGAAAAAAAGTATACCACTTTCTGCAACCTTCTTTATGGCATTAGTGTTTTAGTGCCTAAAAGTGTTTGTCTTGTATTGCCCATAGCTAAAGCCTCAAACTTTTAAGTGTTCAACATCATATCTTGAGAACCCACTTTGATGTTGTGTCACTTTAAAAAGTTACATTAGAGATACAAGTATTTTCTCTTTTTTTTTTTGGTGTTTGGAATCTTGAGTTTTGTTCCATGAAGGAAGCTCAAATGACGATTCCCCACCTATTCAGATGCCCGATCAGTCTAGATTTGTTCCAAGATCCAGTAACTTTATGCACAGGCCAAACGTATGATAGGTCAAGCATAGAAAAGTGGCTGGCTGCTGGTAATCTCACATGTCCTGTCACAATGCAGAAGCTTCATGATCCATCCATTGTTCCCAATCACACTCTACGTCATTTGATCGATCAATGGCTTCAACTGGGTTCCCAATTTGACCCTGGTAATTCTGCAGCAATTGATTCTTTAGCAGCACTGAAACAAAGCCTTGAATCAGAGGAGGCCACCTTAGAGAACAAGGTCCAAGCACTTGAGAAAATCAGGGTCTTATCTGATGAATATTGTTCTTTCAAGAAATCTTGTTTCCTCCAATTGGGCTTGTTACCTTTACTTTTGGAACTTGTTTTTGGAAGATTACAACCTCCTCAACTCTCCAAACATGATATGCAGCAGTTTATAGAGGTAGCACTTTGTTGCATTCTAAAATTGCTGCATCTTGGCAGTTTGGAGCCTTTAAATATGCTCAAACAAGAATCCAAAATAGCAACATTCCTGCTATTATTTGAACAGGGAACTAGCATGATCAAGACTAGTTTGTGTGATCTTATGGATTTATCATCATCATCATCGGATCCGGAGACACAAGAGTTGTGTTGTATGCTTGGAAACTGTCACAAACTGGTGCATGAGATTGTTGTTCTTGTTGGCCAAAATTGTGAGGCTGGAATTAAAGGAATATCAGCATTATGCTCTTTGCAATCTAACAGAGAAAATTTAGTAAAAGCAGGAGCAATAGATGGAATCATAAAATATCTTTCAGGTTGTGAAAGTGAAAGACGACAAGAGAAGATATCGATGGCTCCATTGGCATTGGCAATATTAGAGAAACTTTTGGCACTAGAGAGTGGAAAAGAGGCATTAATTAATAACCCAAATGGTATTGAAGCTTTGGTAAAGATGGTTTTCAGGGTATCTGATCAAGAGTGCAGTGAGGATGCTGTTGGGTCACTTTTGATTGTTTGTCGTGATTTTGGGTGTGCTAGAGAGGAAGCCATTGCTGCGGGAATTCTCACTCAGTTACTGTTGCTTCTGCAGAGCCAATGTAGCGCCTCAACAAAAACAAAGGCAAGAATGCTGCTCAAATTGCTAAGATCCAAGTGGGCTGATGCTCAGCAATCACAACCACAACCAAACCAGGTCTAGATTCTAGACTAGATTGTCTGTCAATAATAATTCTAATAATATAAAAAAAAGATATATGTTTATGTAAAAGGGAAAATGTTGAATTGAAATGATGAAGCTTAGTAGGGTATGATTAAATTATTTGATAGCGCGCGGTATCTCTTTCTGCGTTGATTGAATGTATCCATTTCCATGGCCTCTCAATTCTATTGGAGGAACCCTTATGTGAGAAAAAGCAAATGGAGTCACATCCCCGTGATACGACTCTCATGAAATGTCGTTTTACCATGCTGATTTTGATTTTGATTTGAGGTTGAATGGAGGAAGATCATGATACCAAGGTAAAAGTAGAAATAATTTTATAGGACGAATTAATTAATTCCCTTGCGTACTTTCTTTTCTTTTGTTTTGTTTTTTAACCAAAATTCAATTCGATTCGATGGTTTTAGTGATTTAACTCAACATGGGAATTTTACCAAATTAACTGGCAGGTGAGAGTGTGGGTGGAGAGGGGGGAGGGTGATTAGGCAATGGGCACCCTAGTCTCTTGTTCTATCTATCTCTGGTAATGTTATTGTTACGCATCCACCATCTTATTCATTCATACTCATTCATCATTCATGTGGGTTGTGGATGTGGTCAAAGATTCAACAAGTGGAAGGGAAGCACATGTCTCTGACTTGAAGTGTTACTGGCCAGGAAAACAGATAGATGCATGATATGATGCCATTGCTATTTGCTAGTTGATGGAACCGAGGTTTCATGGAAGCAATCTCCTCTTGAGGACTCCTTTTACTTGCAACAGAGAAAGGTGCCCAATGGGTCACCACATCACATTGGGGAGAAACACTCGACACTTTTTGTAGTTACTCTTAGTTTTAAATTGTAATTGGTATACAATACAAAATAATACAGAAAATAAGTATACAAATTTGAAAAATAATACACAAAAGTAAACATTTTGTTAATTACAGTGTAAAAAATATCATTGGGGAAAAAGGTTTAGGTATCTCTGACTACAGCAAGAATAGTGCTCGGCTCTTGGAGAGACCAATGGGTGTGAATTAAGAACCACATATAATCTATTTGCTTTGCCGATTTCCATTTTCACTTAAACTTTTAATTTGAAGAAGAAGAAACTGAAGAAAGAGAGAGAGAGAGTGACTCTCGCACAGATGATTACCCAGAAGTAAGGAGACAAAGGATTCGCACAGAGAAGGAAGAGCGAATGTGGTTTGAGAATGAAAATAGAGAAGTTACAGTTTTAGAAAGCAATGAAAATAAGAAATATTTTCTGAAAGCAAACAGAGGCATAACTTTTCAATCAAGGCAAGGAAAAGGCAGGGAGGCTTTATTGGTCTATATTTTCGGCGAAGTGAATTTCAAAGTTATAAAATGTGAAGTCATATGCTTTTTACCAGAAACTAGGTGGAAGGAAATGAAACTGCACCTGCAGTTGCGCTGCAACTAGTACTAGTAGACACGACACGACAAGACACTAGTGCTACATCACCAAACAAACACAAATAGCCGGTCGTTCGTAACTCTCCTCTTTTAAAAGGTCAAAAAAGAGGCACCGGCACTTGGCATTGCTTTCTAACAACATATAACTACTACTGGTTGGTGCTACCCTACATAAACACAATCAGAAAAAGCTACCTTCCCTTAATGTTCGAATCTAGAGAAAGGAGTTGGGTCAAATCAATCTGAATCTCACTATGCACACCAAAGAAAAGTTTTTTCTAACAATCAAGTATAGGTAATGAATCTCATTATGTCATTTTCAACCTCCCTGACTCAATTCATAATACTGTAATCTCATAACACTAACAGAAAGGTGATTCATTTTCAGCAAAATTAAAAGTCAAGCTTTAGTAATTTTACAATAATAGCACTTCCAGCTGCAAAATTCTGATCACCAATAGTTAAAATTGTTAAATACTTCGTCAGGGCCACCACCCTTCAGCAATTTTGTGCATCTATTTACTGAGTCGATCAAACTTCTGTTGGAAAATATTTGATGTGGGGTATTAATATAAGCTAGGGGAAGAGAAGAAATGCAATGGCTTATCAAAAAAATGATAAGTTAATATTTTCATCAAACCATACCAAATGAGCATTCTTGCGGCCAAGGAAAAAATATATATAATATTAAAAAAGTAAGGGAGTGGGGGAGGACAGTGTGAGATAGCATGTTGGTGGAGTCAAGTTCCCATACTTCATTCCTTTCTCCCCTATAAAGCATAGAATCCAGAAAGAACTGCAGTAATGCCAGTCTCCATTTAGCCCAATTATTTACCCAAACATGCTGAGACCTATTGCTAACTAACTTGATAGAATTCAGATGAACAACGCATCTTCATTTAAAAAGATTGCTACAATACAAATCAGAGTAGAACAACCCCCATCATCTGAGGTAAAAAAAATAAAAAAATCAGAATACATTCCTCTGCACCATATGAATGTAACTAAAACAAAATTATAAGACAATCAATGATTACAGTTCAGTACTAAAAGCAAATATATATATACATATATGATTTACAGTTGAACTTGTGAACTTGCAAACTTAAGTAACTAGCCTTCATATAGCTGGCACTGCAAAGTATGGGTCAAACAAGAATAAATATCATACAAAGCCCTAGGAAAGTGTGATGAAGAGCTCCAGAGAAGTAACTAGACTTGGAGGCCAATGCTTGCTGTCTCTAACATACGAGAGGTCTGTAAAATGAGGATCAAGCAGGGTTGCAATGGCAAACTGGTTTTCAGCAAGCAGCGCGGCATGCTTATCTGCGTACAAGGCTGCTGCAAGAGCCGCATGCACTTCTGATGGGAGGAAACATAAAGATAATATAGCATTATATGACAAAACAATATGGGCACTTTCCTTCATCATTCAAAAATGCAAAAACTTTTGGAGATACCTGGATACCCTTTTAGAGATATTGAAACATCTTCCATCTCTGCAATTGCTTCTTCTCTGTCACCAACCTCATACAGTGCCAGTGCTCTTCCTACCCTCGCATAGTCTGAGAATGCAAAGTCTTTGTAGCTTTCAACAACCTGAAAACAGGTAGGCGTATATAAGCAAAAACAGCTCTTACAAGCAAACATACTATTGGTTCCCACATTGACAGCATGCGATGTCTTTAGAACAGCTCAGGTTGAGAGTGAAGGAAGCCACCAGTGTCTATCAATGAAGGAATGTTCTAAGATCAGCGAGAGTGAAATTAATACCTATATCGGCCCAATCGGTTTACTTTCTAAAAGCTACTGTATCTTTCTTTAGATGTTACAGCAGCCAACTCCATTTTGGCCCATCCCACGCTATACTATATCAGTCCGAGTGTGTTTTTGTGCTCTAATATCTTTCTTTAATCAATAATTCATCTAAAGATGGTACTCATCGTAAAACTTAAGGGATTAAACATGTTCTCTATTTGCCACCAATTGATTTACTTTATCCCTAAAACTCAACAATACTTTACAGTGGCAAGTGGCAACCCAAACATTTGAATTTAACTGCCGTGCAAATTTCAAATTATTTACATCCCTGTATAAATGAACAAGGAAACTTTTAATTTCCATGAAATCAAACCTGGGACCTCTCCCCAACCTCACCTCTTAGAGCCTTTGATTATTTGATGTTGAAGAAACTATCAAATTACATAACCTTTTACTTTCTTGTATATACCATATAATTATAAATAATGACGCACATCTTTTTCTCTCTCTTGGCTATTATATAACTAACAGAAAATAACTTGTCACCAAGAAAGAGGGGGAAAATATTAATTACAGTTTCATATGAGCAATGTAGAAGCCGACATCATAGCTATAAACTGAACAACATAATCTGATAATCTTATTATATGAAAGTGTGTTACAATTAGAACTACTAGCAGCAAAACGACTTATTTTGTGTGGGTGGATTAAGGAATTGCCTTGAGCAATCACAGTAGACAGTCTCACTCTCACATTGACAGCATAAATGAAGATATTTGGGTACCCAACCAGAACCAATAAATTAAAATTAAAGCGAGGTATATAGTATTACAATAGTATTACTAATTTACAAGATAAAAGAAAAGAAAAAGTAAGGGGGAGACTACCTTAGAGAAGAAGGAAAGAGCGGCATTAAAGTCACCCTGAGCCTGAAACTCCCTGCCTTTCTCCAACAAGTCCACAGCTTCCGACACTCTGTCTGAGATTAAAGCGCTAGCATCTCTTTCAGCGGGACTTACTGGGTCATACTTATACTCTGTCTCTGTGACAGCAAAAGAATATGAAGACCCACAACCACTATTACTGCTACCAAGGAGAAGGAAACCAGAGAACAAGAGAAACGACCGTCTGTTTGCTAATTCACCTCTGCAACTGGGAATGGGGATTTTGCTTTGCCAATTCTCAATTTTCGTTTTCGGCATCCGTGAACGTGATAGTGATAGCGATAGAGGATGAAATGGAACAAGACACCCACCCATACTCTTTGCTGCTTACTTAAAATTTACTTCCTAGCAACCAAAACCAAAACCTCACCCAATTCTTTTATCGTGGAGGAAGAGTGTACTACTGTACTGCATTTTTTTTGAAAAAATCCTTTTCGGCTTTTTTAGATAAATATGCTGCCTTTATCTTTTCTTTTTTCCCCTTATTATTGCCCTATCCACTTGTTCCTACTGGCTACTTCCTTATAGTTGTTAATTATATACTGTTATAGAATTCCAACTGCTGCCGTAAGATAATTACTGTTTTTTTTTTTTGGAACTGCCCCCTCTGTACTCTGTACTATATTTTAAAAAAGGTGATTGCTATTTAGTATTTACAGATTATTAAATATGGGGTAACGCTATTCTATCTTTGTACAGTTGAATAGGGTTGAATAGAATCATAAAGTGAATTTAGTATTATTATAAAAAATTATTAAGTAAATTTAGTGTTATTATAAAAATTTTAAAAAATTAAATTACTTAATATATATTAAAATAAATAATTACTTATAAAATATAAAAATAATATAATATAAAAAAATGTGCTAAAAAAACATATTCATTAGATGAGTCTTATATCATGAAATTATTTTTGACACTTTTTTTATATCGTGTTATTTTTGTATTTTATAAAAAATTATCTATTCTAACATTTACTTAGTACTAAACTAGATAGAAGATAGCATTTTCCTAAAAGTAACTAATATAAGATAACAATCACCTTAAAAAAATGTGAAAGACCGAAAACAATGAATATATATATATCAAACGAAACAATGAAGATATGTAGATACTAATATTTTCTGTAAGCATCTAAATATTTAATTATTTAAAGGCTTTCAAGCTGAATTTAATTTTTAATTAAGTTGGGATGCAAGAAATACATCAACTGAAAAACTATCTTAAACTTCTAGCTACGAAAAACAAATAATCAAAATTAATCCTTTGGTGAGCACATGTTAGAAGTCATTTTAGCTAACTCAAACTGATTTATTTATAAATTAATCTTTCTCTTATTCAAAGATTATTGAAGATTAGGGATGTCTGAATCTGGAGTATCCCAAGTACCCAAAAAAAATAAATTGAAGTGTCTGACTACCGTTATAACTAATACAAGGGTTCAAATATTATTCTTCAACTATTTCTCATGATATTATAATTAAGATAATTTGATCATATTCCATCGTTTTTCAGTTTCAGAATATATGAATTGGGGGAAAAAAATTCACTTATTTAGACTTCCAAAATGATATGCCAAGTCAGATAATACTTCAATTACATTCAACACATTCGATCTTTTGAGCAACCTCCAAATGACCGACACACTCAATGGCAAAGCTGATAGAAAGCGTTAGCAACTTAGCATATAGGGAAGAGAAAGCAGCCATTCTCAAAACAAGCTTAACCAACAAATTTGTATCGGTATTCTGTACTTGCTCTCAGACTGATCAAGGTTGGAGCAATATCATCGCCTAGATCGTTAGCAAATATTTATATATATATATATATATATATATATATAACAGTTTGAATTACTTCCTTAAATTACTCTATGTTAACCATGAATGTTTCCAGGTCTAGAAGTGAAATCAAATATGGTTCGACAACTGAGGAAAGTCCAAGAAAAAGCAGACAACCATGATCATTAGATTACATTTAAAATTCATGACAAGGAACCTGGAAAAGGAAAAAGGGCTTTTGTACTTGCCAAACAACCAACCAACTTCTGTTAAAAATCTGATTCTGATAATGGATGCGATTCACTTCTGTCTTAAATGCAAGAAGTTCGAGCGAAATTGCCACTCAACATCAGCAGCAACTACTTGTGGATGCATCAGGCTGGGGTGGCTTCTCGTTAAATATGTTCTTTTTAACCCCTTTGGAACCCTCAGCTAAGAGGCTAGGTATATCCAGAATCTGCAAAGAAATGCAATACCACCCTGATCATCATTTATGTTCTTGTCCCTCATAACAGAATGAACTCTCAATGTGTTTAGCACATGTACCAGTTAGCAATTTCTATTACCCTCTCATACCGTCACATGGAATATTGTCTCATGATACTAGAGTGATTCAGAAGCCCCAAAACAAAAAAAGAAAAAAAAGCTTGTATCTCCCTAGAATCATATAAGATGATTAGCTGTTAACCTTGCGCAAAACTGCTAGTCCTCAAAACTTGCACACGATAATTTTTTCCACTGAATATTTCTGCGTTTTGTAATTTTATCTATACTAAGCATAAAAATTTCCCAGACCTTTGAAAATATCACAATAATATTATTTCATGCATATGGTATGTATACAGCACAGCAATTAGATATCAAATTTATGTAGGAAAAGGGTGTTTGTATATATATATATATGACTTCACATACCTTCAAAACAAGCTCGTCAAAGCACTGCTGTACATTAACTCGAGTTTTAGCACTACATTCAATAAATAGGCAACCGTATTCCCTAGCAAATTCTATCCCCTCTTTCTTTGTCACAACTCTATCACCCTCCTGAAAAACAAATATTATCCACCTGCACATTAAATCCTTTTATGGAATGGGAATGCTTAAAAAGATACAGTACAGAGTTCTGTGCTCTGCTGCCAACTAGTCACATCCACAAGGTGAAATAGAATTCTAAAATGAAGTGAGGATGAAATGGAAATGGATCTGCATGTAGCAAATCCTCTTAGGGCTCATGATTCGAGATTTATATTTACTTAAATGCCAATTGCATGTGAAAGCATACAATAAGCCTGACTTTAATATCCAATAGAAATCTCTGCATTTTTGTACATAAAACACAGTATCTTGACATGATTGGAGAATACACAGGAAAATAAAGCAAAAATTATAAAAATAATAGAAATAAAAAGGAGAGCATATGACTGTAAACCTTCTAAAAGAAGATACCTTATCCACTTTGTTTCCGACGAGCATCTTGATGCAATCTTGATTTGTTGAATAAAGGTCTATTTCCTTTGCCCATATTTCAGAGAGATTGGTAAATGTTTCTCGCCGAGTAACATCATAAACTGCATCAGTTAGAGGAACAAAATGAAGATATTAAAATCTAGCCCAAAACTACATCCCTGGGGGGAGGGAGACGTTTTCCAATTTCCTATAACCATCCAAAATGTTGCATCTGATACAAATATGTCAGCCATATCATCATGAGTCCAATTAGAAAGAAACTTCCAGCTTCATCATTAAGTTGCCACAGATTAATAAGAAGAAAAACTTAGCTCACTTAACAAGCCAAAGCATGGTATATGTATAGGGAAAAATGATTCTCATGCAACATGAATGATTTACAATTTTTCCACTGATCCCCGTTAAGTGAAATTGGTTTGAACAGAACAGATATAGAAGTGGTATTCCAAGAATCAGCATCATCATGTTATCAAATTCAACTTCCTATATAGCAGTCAAATAGTATAACTTAAAAAGTGTAAAGTGAACTAATTTCCAGGAAATCAAATAGTTTACATTCCCCATACATGCTTGCTTGAGCGCATCAAGAAAGAATAATATTTAAGATCCCCTCATCACCAGCACTTGACCATTATTTAGAGAATAGAAACTTGCCCATAATTATCCCTTGTGCTCCTCGGTAGTAAGAACTCGTCAGTGTTCTGAATCTCTCCTGACCAGCTGCATTGTTAAATAAGTATAATCAATCATATATGACCAAAAAGAACTTCAACAATCTCCATCATCATCATATCTGCAGTTAGCCACTGCTTGGCAAGAATTTAAGAAATGAAAAATTATGTACTAGCAAAATACATAAATATACAGGTGAATACCAGTATCCCAAATGGCAAGCTTCAGCTTTTTGCCACCCATCATCACATATTTGACCTTAAAATCAACACCTACATGAGAAACGAAAGGAAACATAAAGCCAAAAAGAAATGTGCAAGCTAAGTAATGGGAGTTAAGGGTAAATAACTTGTTCTGGGCATGAAACTCCACATCACATTATGTTTATAAATGATCAGAAAGTATTGGCTAAAAATAGGAATAAATGGAAATGAAAGTGATAAACGAACATGCTGTTATGCGTTAGATACAACAACAATAACGTCCTCTTCGTGCTCCTCTCTCAACCACCCCGTCCCCTGGTCACATACTGGTGTAGAGAGAGAGATTGCGACAGATGGTGGTATTCATTATTTATGCGACACGTTATGTTCTTTGGACAGAAATTATGTTGATTAACTATAGATATGCATGCTTCTTGGAGATGATCAATCATTAAGTTTCAACACAGAAAACAAGAGATACATAAAAGGAGCTACTAACTCAGCATATCAAGCGATAATTTGATCATACCGGAATTGGACCCCTAGATAACAAAGCACATGAGTCAATTGAGTTTGAGCATACTACACTCATACTATGACCATGTTGTCAACAAAGATTCAGAGTGAAGAGTCCGAGTGTAATGCATACACGGATAAACCATGATTCATCTCTAATATACTGGAATTCCCAAATGACATATCAATATCGTTGCCATTCTTGAAAAAAAAAAAAAAAGAAAAAAAAATACCGATTGTGGGCGATAGATCCTCAAAATTTTCAGAGGTGAAACTCAGAAGTAGACTACTCTTCCCTACCCCCGAGTCTCCAATCATCAACAGCTTAAACAAATAATCGAATTCGGGCTGACTCGAAGTGGAATCCATCGCAATCCACCTTCAAACAGATACAATCCACGATCGCAATCAATTGAACCTGATTCTGCAATCAAATTAATTGTTTACTCAGGATACACATTGAATTCGAGAAACATAAAACAAAAATTGCAGAAAATTAACTCACATTCATTAACAAAAAAAAAAAAAAANAAAAAAAAAAAAAAAAAAAAAAAAGAAACGATTCTGAAATTCATCATAACAATTTCAACCTAAATAATGTGAAGGAAAACCATAGGTCATAAACATTCGGAGGAACAATATACAGACAGAGATTTTTATACCTAAACAGTGAGATTCAAAAGGTGGGGGATGAAACTCAGAAATGAAATGTAGGAGAGGTGAAAATAACTCCTGTAACTTGTGAGGGAGGGAAATAAACGAAACCGTGACATGTCCGGATTACCGGGTTCTTCGACTCTGTTTTTTTTTATTTTTTTATTTTTTAAGTAAGCTCCTTCGACTCAGTTAAGTCGGAAAAAATTACAACCTTTGTGTCATGACTCATGAACCTCTATACTTTTGATATAATAAATGTAAGCAACACTTTTAAAATAAAAAAAAAAAGAAATGAAAAGTATTAATTACCTCCAAAACAGAAATATGATTATTCACTAGAAAAAAAAAATGACTATTAGGTATTATCATAATGATTATTGGTCACACTGTACAATAAAGTGATCATATTTTTATTTTAGTAATTTTAAATTTTTTATTTTTATTTTTGAAACCAATATTTCTTAAATTTCATTTTTAGTAATACTACCGTTTAAACTGCTAAATGAAATGGTTTAATTTTATTTGATGATTTATTAAAATGATATATTTTAATATATATATATATATATATATATATATAACAATAATTAAAATGATGAAAAATATTTTTTAGATCATATCTAATTAATTTACTATAATAGAGATTTAAGAAAAGAATATTAGTTTCAGTACTATATATCTCTTAATTTGAAGGTTAGTATGGTCGAAGACTAAAGGAGCTTTGGGATAGCATAAGTCTATTCCAAACAACTGCTGAGGTGGAAAGGAGGGAGAAGATCAAAAGGAAGGGAAAAATGAAATAGCTAGGCAGCTTTGAAGAGCAAGAACTAGTTTTTTTTCTAAGGCTATGAAGTAGCTTTCAGCCAACAATGAAAAGAAATGAAAAATAATACCAGACACTAATCGTGTAACGCTGAAAGGAACAACTGATGACAACATTTACAGCGCTACTTGACGCGCGCAAGTTTGCAGAACTGTACAATTTTTACGATTAGCCACTCAATTACTAGCATAATCTATCGTTTTAGACGGATCCAAGCAATAGTCATGAGATGATCACAAAAAATAGTGTAGACCTACTAGTGGCGTCACTTTTTACGTGACTTTATTAACGTCTATTTTTATGTGACACCACACCAATAATGTTATTCTTTTGAAAAAAAAATTAAAATATTTATGTAAACAAATTTAAGAGTAAGATATTTATATAAATAATTTTTCAAACTAGGGTATTAACATCAATTAGCCAAGAATTGAGACAAATGAACCTAAATAATATATACTTACAAACTATTTACAAAAAAAAAATAGACACTTTTTAAATTATATATCAAAATATGACAATTTTAATTATTTTATTATTATGATACTTAATGTTGGGGTCCCAAATTCCAAGAGAAAACATGTTACATGGGAGATAATGTGTTCATTTTGGTCAATATATTTCCCTTGTAGCGTGACCAAAGTAAACACGTTATATCTCATGTAGCGTGTGTCATTCTTCCTTATTTTTTCTTATTCTCGTCTCTTCTCTCTTCTTTCACGCTACATCGAAGTAATATGACTCTTTTCAATACACTACATCACAAACTCGCGTGATTAATTTGTCTAGTTGCCTCATAATAAAATAATCAAATCTACTATATTTTGATATATAATTTAAAAAGTGCTCATTTTTTATAAATAATTTGTAAATATATATTATTTAAGTCAATTTGCCAATAATTGAAGCTCGTCTTTCTAGGACTTTGACCTAAATATTATACTTCTACAATTTTTTTACACATTTATCATATTTTCAAATTTATTTACTTTAATATTATATTTTAAAAAAATTAAAAACTAAAAAAAAAAAAATTCAGAGCAGTATGCCCCATCGGACACGCCACGGGCCACGTGGCATGTCCTTTTTTTTTCATTTTTTTTAGTTGTACGAGTTTGAATTCCTACTTCCCCCTTGCACCCCAAATAAACCAAACAAACATAAGTGTGGGCCGTACAACCAGAAAAATGGAAAAAAAAAAAAAAGGAACATGCCATGTGGGCTGTGGCGTGTTCAGTGATAACACATTGGTTGGCCATAACATGTTTGGTGGGGTCCATTGCTCTGAAAAAGTTTTTTTTTTTTTAAAAAAGTCTTTGCTTTTAAAAAAAAATGTAATATTAAGATAAATAAATTTAAAATATGATAAATATATAAAAAAAAATTATAAAAATATAATATTTGAGTCAATGTGTCTGTCCTCCTCTCCCTCCATGCCTTTCTTTCTTATTATTCTCTAATTCTCTTCTTGGAATGATGTACCGTGTGATGTAGTGCCCAGTCTGCACATAGAGGGTGGACTTTTAGGTCTTCCAAATACCCCTGGTCTCTACTCAAATTATTAAAAATGTTAAAAGTGTTTATATAATATCTTCATTATGTGTAATTATTATGTTTTAATCTTAGAAGGCTAACCAACTTATATTAGGGATTGAAATAGTACAACTATTCACAAGGCTTAATCACTTATTTTCATTTGGTTAGTTTTAAGTGTTGGTAAGATGGATAAGAGCATGATACTTATGTTAATCTCTAAAGAAAAAATATCCCAATCCTTTTCATTCCAAGAAGCAATATTAAATATTAAAGCTACATTTCTTTGGTTCACTTGCAACAGTTTAATTGGCTCAGAAAAGTGTTCGGCCACGTATACTTGGCCATTATTGAGTTATAGCAATGCATATCTAACCATAGATGCCGCCAGAATGGACAATTAACATTGTGTACTGCACACACCATGCTCTCTTTAGTATAAGTTTGCATGCAATTTGTTGATAGCAACTTTCGGAATTTAGCTGAAAAAACATGAGTCTTGTAGTCACATTTGTGATGTATAGAAAACATCACATTGCTCAACTTGCTTCTTCTGTTTGACCAAGACACCTATCTTATTCAATAAAATGTACATTTTCATTTCTGTAGCCCTTAAACAAATATCAAAGGCGTGTGGTCGAGTAGCATCTAAATTGTTTTCAAAATTTATGAGTCATGTTTGAACTTGAAAGCGTAATTAAAAGTATTCGAAAAAAAGCCCTTAAAATAATTTTTTATGTTAACAACATGTAGAGTGTATGATTGGGTTCTCAACATTTTGTATTATATATTATGTAGTGTTATGTTAATATCAATATTGATACATGACATCAAGTGACATTGAATCTCTAAACTTAAAGGTAACATTTAAATTTAGAGTTGTTATCAAAGTAAAAAAAAAAAAATTGATACTTGATATTCACATAAAAGAAAAAAAGAGATTGATACTTGACATTGTTGGGGTTGGAGCAATGACCCATGGTCAAAAGATTCCACATAATGATCATTGTAAGTAAAAATACATGATGACCACTAACTCTAATGTGATAACCAAAAGACAATTTTTTTTTATTTTAAAAATTTTCACTTTTCATTTCCGTTTCTGAAATTTCCTTTTCTGTAATTCTCTCTTAAGATATTACAAGTCAGGACGATTCCGTGATGAGCGGTCCGCGTCTCCATAACCTTCGACGTTCACACTGAAGCTGTAAAATAGATAGATTAAGAAAAAACAAAGGAAACACCTGTCAATAAACTAAAAAAGCATGCTTCCCAATGGGGCTTCGCCACGTAGTAATGCAAAGCCTGCCAATTGCGAACGTGTAGAACCTCTCACGTCACTTGGACCTTCCCACACCGGACAAATCGGATAAAATATATATATAATATTTTTAATCAATAGATCTCCCCCATTTTTATTTTGCTTTTTATCAAATTTTCTAACTTAGCGCTGAAAAGCGCACCCATTCGCGGTACGCATCTTTTTGTTGTCAAGCAAACAGCACCCTATGCAGCAAATCAGCAATAGCATCTTCTTCCCCCGCATCCACACCACAGCGCCACCCCTAGCTCCAACAACTACCCTGAGCCTGGGGCGTATTGACTATTGCGCACAGACCCCACTGTTCTATTCGCATGCAAAATTCTGCTCCACCTCAACTACCTCACCAAAAATATTCTCAAATTTGAAATCTTAATCATTTTATTTATATTTTGTTGATATAGGAAATGGAACCGGAGAAAGCATTATTTGGTGGTGTCATCATGGGTAATTTTATGAGACCCTCATCGGTAATCCTTTTGCTACTATTCACTCTCATAACGTTTTTGTCGTTTCAACCTCCGACAACGGTTTTCCCGATATGGTTAATGTCGGGTTGGTCAAAATCTGACGACGTCGACTCGGGGGATCCAGGAAGCTGTTCCGATTTCTTTCAGGGCGTCCACCAGAGAAAGTTTGTTATGTCGATCAAGGATTTCGGTGGGGTTGGTGACGGCAACACTTCCAACACCGAATCGTTTCGGAGGGCGATACGTTACATGCAGCGTTTTGTGGACCAAGGTGGGTCCCAGCTGAATATTCCCAGGGGGAGGTGGCTCACTGGAAGTTTTAATCTCACCAGTAATTTCACACTTTTTCTTGAGGAGGGTGCTGTTATTTTGGGCTCTCAGGTCTCCACAACCGCAACCATCTCTCTCTCCTTCTCCTTTACTTTTTGTTTGTTTGTTTCATTCATTTATTTTCCTTTGATGTGATATCTCCTTTTGTTCTTCAATTATATTTAGTTTTTATCCAGCTGAACGCATCTGGATTTCATCGATGACTTATTTGGCTGCAACCTAGTTTATTTTAGTTTAGTTTAGTAATGGGTAAATGATAAAACTAAAGTTGTTATTTTTTGTTGAGAAAATTACAAAATTTGAAGACTTGAATAAGTTGTGCTTTCATTGCTCTTGGTCCTTCCAGTCCGGAATAGGCCCCGGGTTTTCTTTCAGATAGTGATAAATCTTTGAAATGTAGCGAACCTTCTTGTTCATTCCAATTCAATTATGGCCTACAAATAATAGTGGGAAGTGACATTCTTCCTGAGGAAAAAGGTAAGGTGGGTGTTCGAAAATAAGAGAGCATCACTGTAAATTAAATATGTTTACAAGAAACGCAAGGCAAAGAAAAAAAAAAAAAAGGAATTCAGGTCCTCATGCTTATGCTTTTCTTTTTCTTGATCTTTCCACGGAAAAGTAGTGAGAATGTCGCCTTTTATGACTTGTCACCAAATAATACCTCTTTCGTCCTACTCCTTTATGACATTTTACACACATTTTCCCCTCTAGATTCGGCATTATATTATACTCCCCGAAATTTGACGAGTGATGGAAGTATGATCTCTTCGCGTAGTATTGGTCTTGTGACAGTGTTGTAGACCGAGTGGTGATTTGGACAAGTGATTTTCCTCTTGTCCTGCTTAATTTTCTTCTTTCATTCTTTCTAAGAAGCCATGATTCTGACATATTCTCTCTATTGAGTTTTTTATTTTTTTTAATTATTAATTTTGAAGTTTTCATTAATAGGATCCAAAAGACTGGCCTATAATTGAGCCGTTGCCCTCTTACGGAAGAGGGAGGGAGAGATTAGGTGGAAGACATATTAGCCTTATACATGGAAATGGCCTCCGCAATGTTGTCATTACAGGTATCTATACTTGGGTTTGCTTGGAATTGGAACTGTTTTTCTTTCCTTCAACTCCATTTGGTGTAATCACAAATTGCCCAGAGAAAAAAGAGAGAAGTAACTATTTTTCCAGACCAATGAAGTGTAGTTATCTATCTGTTATTTGAAAACATTTCATTATTGCTTGTGATTCTATTAGCATGGGAAAAACCAGGAAATTATTTAGGCCAAGTGTGTAACATTTGTTCATCCACTTTAAGAATGAAGTGCATGGTTTGTTAATGGGCATTTAATTACTTATCTGGTTTTGCAGGACAGAATGGGACAGTTGATGGTCAAGGGAAGATGTGGTGGGAACTTTGGTGGAACAGAACATTGGGACACACGAGAGGTCACCTCCTTGAACTAATGAACTCGGATAATGTTCTCATCTCAAACCTTACCTTTCTCAATTCTCCCTTTTGGACCATCCATCCTGTTTACTGCAGGTTTGTTCTTATTCGCTATTTATTACTTCCGTACGTGTCATAATAAAGATTTTAAATGCTGCTTATCTTTTTTAGGAGTCGAAGCCAAAAGGCATTTGACTCTTCCTGATCTAGAAAACATTTCTACTTTTCTCCACACAACAGCTTTAGATGATTTTTGTGAAACAATTGTATGTATCCTGCCCTGGTTCTATGCGTTTGATATATCATAAAACAAACTCAATTTAACGACACCATATTAAAAGCTTAATGAATTTTTGCTTTTGTAACAGCAGAAATGCTTGAGAGCTAATAATCAGCTGTGTTTCGTTTCAGTAACGTTGTTATCAAAGGGATGACAATCCTTGCTCCTCTTAATGCCCCAAATACTGATGGCATAGACCCAGGTTTACCCTTTGTTACTACTATCCCCTTTTTCTTGAATTCTGCTATGCTGCTTCGTTTGAAACTACTTCCAAAAAATCAAGTGGAGAAATGGTAGACATAAATTAATAGTCATTAATAAGTGAATTTCCTTTCTGACAAATGCAATGGCAGACTCAAGTACCAATGTCTGTATTGAAGATAACTACATAGAAAGTGGAGATGATCTTGTAGCCATCAAGAGTGGGTGGGATCAATACGGAATCACCATGGGCCGTCCTAGCACAAATATCATAGTGAGGAGAGTTTCTGGCACTACCCCTACTTGTTCTGGTGTAGGAATAGGTAGTGAAATGTCTGGGGGAATCTCAAATATATTAATTGAGAATTTGCATATTTGGGATTCAGCGGCTGGTGTGCGTATAAAATCTGATAAAGGCAGAGGGGGTTATATAGCAAATGTCAGTATAAGTGATATACAAATGGAGAGAGTCAAGATACCCATTAGGTTCAGCAGAGGTTCAAATGACCATCCTGATGACGGATGGGATCCGAAAGCTGTTCCCAAATTTAAGGGCATTTCTATTAGTAATGTGATCAGTGTAAATTCAACAAAAGCCCCAGTTTTGGAAGGCATAGAGGATGCTTCATTTGAAGGCTTATGCTTTAAAAACATCACCCTACTTGGCGTAGCCTCATCTGCAAAATGGCGTTGTGAGTATGTTTCAGGCTTTGCTGCTGAGGTATTTCCTGTGCCATGTCCTGAGTTGCAGAACAATGACACTTCATCCCGGTGTTCACCTTCCTGATTTCTTTCCAACATTTATGGTATGGGGATTCGCTCACACATTATTTTTTGTGATTGTGATTGAGCAAATTGTTTGTGGATTGAACCGAAATGAGTATGACTGAATCGGTCTTGTGAGGCCGAATGACATGTTCTTGCCATGGGTTGCTCTGGCGCAATCGTATATATTGCTAAAAACTTGAACATGCAGAGCGTCATTGGAGTGATAACATGTTCTCTGAATCATTACAGTAGCTGAAAATATTTGCAGTTGCACCTTCTGAGATGGCTGAAAATACTTGCAGTTGAAGTTAGAGGTATACAGGATGATTCCCCAGTTTTCTGAGATGAGATGTCTTTCATTTTATTTATTTATTTATTATTATTATTATTATTATTATTGTTGTTGTTGTTTCTTGTATAGTGTGTAGAAAACAATTTTGATTGAGAGATTAGCCAAGATCATGATTATCAATTACAATTGTGTGTTTTTAATGGTATTTTTTTGTTTTTTAAAGAGATTTTTTTAAAATTTCTTTTTCACTAATTCCCCCTTATTTGAAATAGATTCATTGAAACTGGATAGCTGTGTTCTCACATACAGACTATTTCAAAGCCTGCAGTAGCTCCAAGACTCTCATAACCTGTAGCTGTTGCAGCCTTAAGATTCATATTAGCAAAGACCCCACAAGATCAAATTCAAGGCCTTATTTACCTTTTTTTTTTTTTTGGTCCAAGGACCCTGCATATATATGCAATGTAATATAACTGAATCAAAATTTGATCGGCAGAGCACATTCAATTCATCAATGGCCTTGGCCTACCTTAAAACTGAACATCACTGCGCATGAGTCAAGACAAGACCCAGGGCTGGTTGCACAATACGGTGGAGTTTGCTGGGCTGGGCTGAATTCTCTTGGACTTTCAATCAACATTTGGTGTAAATGGCCAGGTAGCAACCCATTAATATTATATTATCACCCATGAAGTTGTCTTTTCAAGCCACAAAAAAAAAAAAAAAAAAAANAAAAAAAAAAAAAAAAAAAAAAAAAACGCACAGTCCATGTCATCCAAAATAGAAACATGGCCTAAAAATTGACAGAATAGCTTACTTGAATTTGACCCTTCAAAACTGGATACTTGTTAATGTTATCTCAGATAATTACTGAATCAGAACTCAGGCCATGCCTCAGACTCAGATAGCACCTGCTAACATTCCACTCAACAGTATTGGTGGTCTATTCCACACATGGAATTAATTCCTCCTTATTAACAGAACCTTCAAGTTCCATATCTCAAGGATAATTGGCATCTGAGACCAGTCTTGGAATTTCAGGACTAGTTTAGGACAGGACATACAGTCCCCACCCCCCTAATTTGAATAATGTTTCTTTCAAGCAATGCACTTCTTACATCACACTTAACTTTAAATCTAGTAGTGAACTCCAAGACTGTCATAACTTGTAGTTCTTGCAACCCCTAACACTCAAATTAGCCAAGATCCCACAACATCAAGACCTTATTTATGTGTGGAGTGGACATACCTATTCATATTTATATATATGTATATTGAAGAAGACTAATTATTCATCCAGGATCAAAACCAAAAAAGAATCGATCATAACTTCGTAAGAATCAAGATGAATTCCCATGCTTTCATTCTCTTTACTTTTTTGTTTTTTTGCTGTGCCAGCATCAAAATTTGCTTGGCAGATTTTGATAATCTGCAGGATGCTTGTCCAGCAGCTCCACCCGGACAGCAGACCATATTCATCAACGGGCTTCCCTGCAAGAACCCAGCCAACATCATTGCTCAAGATTTCAAGACCACGGAATTAAGCAAGGCTGGTTCCACAGACAAGATTTTTGGTTTCTCGATGAACATTGTCAATGCAGCAAAGTTCCCTGGCCTGAATACTCTTGGCCTCTCAATTGGTAGAATTGACATTGATGTGGATGGCCAGCTATTCCTCCATTATCATCCAAGGGCTACTGAGATGATCTTTGTCACCAAAGGTATCTTGGTCGCTGGATTTCTTGACACCAAGAACCAGCTCTTCCAAAAATTTCTCAAGGAGGGTGACGTGTTTGTGTTCCCCAAAGGTTTATTCCACTTCTGTCTGAATACTGGTTTTGAAGTTGTCACTCTCATCTCAGCGTTCAACAGCCAAAATCCAGGGGTGGTGTCCATAGTTGATACACAGTTTGCTACCACATTGGATTCATATTCATTAGACAACCTAAAGAGGAGACTCATCTCACTATCTGCTTCGGAAGTTCGTCGCAGTAACAATTCAACTTTGCTGGGATCCGACACCCGCAGCAGCCATTTCAGATTCCAAAATAATATCTAGTCAGATTTGTTTTACAGTGCTACTATTTATTGAAGGCACGCTATATGTATATGTTGGAATTGGTGCTGGCATGAGTTGGTGGGTGAAATCAGTTGTCATGAATATCACACTTAATGCAACTAGTAGTTTTTAACAGTCCTTTCTTTAGACTAGCTGCTGCATCAATCCTACAGATGAACTGCTCGGTCTTACAAATTCAGTAGGTATTTCTCTCACGCAATTCATTACTCAATTTTATTGTCCTTTCTGTCTTCTGCTTAAAATGGAAGGACTTCAGTCAAGGCCTCAGTATCAGAATGTTAGACGAAATTGCTAATGGACCAAATATATGTAGTTAAGTAAGCATCAATGGCTTGAATGTAAAAAATGCAGCAGTATCACAACCAGCATTATTTGTATCAAGGGAAATGTTCCCAATGCTGTCAAATTGTTTGCTTGTTGCATTTTTTGCTAGTTTCACCAAATTTCTATTTCCCTTGATTTACACCATGTTTCTCTGAAGATCTGCTATACAAATAACAAAAATTAAGCATGAACCTTTAAACTTATTTCAACTAATATCCTAACAGTTAGTCTATATACATATTTCTCAGATGTAATTCTAATGTTCTAGAACATGAACATCCTACTCTTTCCTCCTCCGTGAACTGTGTACTAGAAAGGCCTTTAAAAAGAGAAAAGGAGGGCTACAACAATATGAAAAAAAAGAAAAAAATTATCATAGCACTTAACTGTATGAAAAATGGGAAAAATGATGAAGTGCAAGAAAATTCCTTGCAAAGTAAGCAATCTTGTCAGCTACTCCATATTTGGTGATCACTGAAAGTATTTCCTAGTCTGAAGGCTAAATGAAAATATACACCAGGTTTTCTTTTGTTTCCTCCATTCTATCTCCCAATACCAATCATGCCCATATAACCATAGCAATAACTGTTCTCTCGTGGGTTCAGCATGCATGCTGATCCTTGGTAGATGTTGCAGCTTCCAATACTCGGGCAATGGAACTAGGAAGCCCGATATTTAAGAGCTATAGAAAACTTTTAGACAAAATCCAATTTGAATGGGTCAGAGTCATCTGAGAACAAATTCATATCTACCAACCAACCTGATCATCTTAATCGTGACACTCTCTTTCGCTTTCGACTCTTCTTACGTACAACAGCACTTTTTGCATTACTGTTCCCAGGAGGAAGAGCCAAACTTGATGATCGTTTGCCCATGTAGGTTCTGCCTTTCTTGGAAACCCATTTCAAAGGCATACTATTAACCATGGTGCCAATGTCACTCGAGTTATTCAGCTTCACAAGTTTTTGGATTTGATCTAGTATCTGGTAGGTCCAAGCCATTGACAGATCCAATGCAATTGAATCATCCAGGGGTTTTCTCTGCAGATCCATCAACACCTCTTTGAACGACTGAAAAGACATGGAGGGCTGACAACCTTGAAGACTTTCACAAATCATGTTCACCTTGATGACATGTTTGCAAAGGTTACCTTGCATTGACCAAGAACAATCACAGAATGCAAATTCGGAACCTGGATTCCACACTAAATGTGTTAAGCTGCTATCTTTCTGGCTCAGAACTTTGGCAAAGAGGTGGTCTTTATCATCCAAGGTGATGGCAGAGTCAGGAATTAGCAATGCTCGATGCCATGATGTAGAAGCAACATATTCCTCCTTTACATTCTGGAAAGAATCACTTTCATCAGCGTAACGGTCAAGCCAATAGCTTGAATGCAACTCAGTTGTTAACTTGTGCACTAACCAATCAACTCTTCGCAGTGCCCCAAGGTGTGAATCATCAAAAAGTTTTGCTTTCAATTTCACATGATAGGCTTCAATGGCACCAGAAGCCTCCTGGCTAGCTAGTGGAAGAGTTCTCATTGTTGAAAGCCACATTTCTGTTCAAAACATTTAAAAAAAAAAAAAAGGAAAAGAAGGAGGGGTGAAGCAAATTAATAAATCAATGACCATGTCCATAACTTCAGAAGCAAAATTTTTAAAACAATTTCTTAAGTGATGTATGGATGCCATGCATGCATCCAATATGTGTTCAGCTAGACAAGTGTTTTTGTGTGCATGCAAGAGAGGAGGAAGATCTAACCAATCTTAGGCACCCAGGTGGCTCTGAAATATTCCATGAAAGCAGTTTGGTCAACAAAATCCAGGACAAATTGCTCCAAGGCAACAGATGTATTAACTCCACCCCAAATACTGTACACGACAGTCCCAAGACGCTTGAAAATTTCCCGCTGAACCTCAACGTTACTGCATTTCTTAACAATATTCCTTAGCCATGATCTACGAACACGCCAAAGCGAGAATAGGACAGGGCAGCCAAATATATCTCTGTAAAATTAGTCAATACTAGTAAGACAATTATCAAATCTACATAAATTTAAGTCAAACTAATTTTTAAAGCCATAAATCTTGCCTCAAAAGATCAATTTCAGCTGCTGCATCATCAATTAAAAATCCACTGACTTTCCATCCAGGTTCAATACTGCGAGCTCGATCAAGTAAAGCTTTCATCCACTTAGACACATCGGGCTTTGCAAAACTACGTGTAATAACCCATGCAACAGGCAGAGCATGTTCTCTTGAATCAAACACAAGAAGTGTGAATAATGGATACTGCCGTTAAGAAAAGATAACCAAGTTAGGACAATAAACACAGATGAGGAAAAAAAAATATTGAAAAAAAAATTACTTTTAGTCTCTTGATGCCAAAGGTTGAGTCAGCTGCAACGAGACTTCGATGACCAAAACGAACCATTTGTTGCAACTGCCATTCTGTTTGGATCCCCAGGATAAAAGGGTCCGACTCTGAAGTATCTTGATAAAAGAATACAGACTTTTTATTTCGTTCAACCCACATGCGAATGCTGGCTTGATCATCTAGGTCCAACTCATGGGTAGACCTTTTGATAATCATCCCTAGTTTGTGGACATACTGAGAGGCAAGGCTTTTTACTTTTGCATTTGAACCACAATAGCGCTGAATACCCTCAATATGTTTCTCCAAGATATTCTCTTCAGGAATGCCCAGATAGATCATAGACATAGTTTGCTGCTGAATTTCATTACATATATATGGAATTTTCTTGGCACCTGGTCCAATGGCATCTCTGTCGAGTGGTCCATGACAGACAAAACCAGACTTGTTAACGTGGCGCCTCTCATTATATATAACAAGCACAAGTGAAGGACGGGCATAAAGACGCTTGATAACAAAATGACAAGTACAACCACGCATTGATTGAGGTCTAGCAGCACGGTTTCGAGTGTTAAGACGATATCTTCGACTAGGTAATATACCTCCACCTTCCCCATAGTTTTCTGGACCAAATGAGCACCAATACCTTCAAAGGGGGAAAAAAAGAAAGTTCAACTTGAGAACGCAAGTATTGGAAACCTGAATGGGCAAATGGCCACTTTCCAGCAAAATAGCTGCTTTTATATAACTTTGTTATAGTCTGCTATTTATCTCAAATCCCATAACATAATCGAAGCAATAACAACAGACAAAAGGATTGACCTTGTGAGCATGTCTAACATTTGGGAAGTTAACAGGGATCAAAATTTTCAAAAAGGGAAGTATGATTTCACACTTCCAACACGTTACTCTAAAAACAAGAAAGAAAGCAAGAAAAGTCTGGAAAATTTTAACAAATGTTCAAAATCCAAACTATTAGATGATCAGAATAAATTCAAAACTTAATCATTTGAATGAAGCGTAAGAGGCATGCTAGAAACTTACAGTCTATATTCCAGATATTCATCATCCTTGTACTCCTTTAAGCTGCCCATAGATCGTTTTCTTCCTCTCTCAATATGAAATCGTGTTGGGCACTCCACATTAGAACATTCACCAATTATAAAAGCATCAACTCGCTCATAAGGAATGAGGGCAACATCATCTTGATGCTCATTAGTGCCAAACTTGGTCCAAGTCAAATCAGCAGAACAAAAATCCTCCCCAGATGGGTCTTGCAGAGGAATATCAGCAATTGATTCAATTATAGCCATGTGTTCACGTATATACGGGACCGTACTAAGTTATATATTCAGAGCCACCTCTGCAAAACAAAGTGCATAGTAAATAAAACCAGTCGAAAAGAGGCAAAGATGAAAGAAACAAAATTTAATAGAAAATTTTAATCAGTTCATTCAGCTACATCTACCCACATCAGACAGAAGAGAATCGTATCGAAGTGAGCTAACATGAGATAGAGAATAACCTATCACATAAATAAAGGACTTTTTTGACATAGCAAGCTAAAAAGAGACAGATAATTTTGCTCTGTTTTGCTGAAAAACTAAGCTAAACAATTCATACCAAACACAAATTCAGTGTTTAAAGACAAACCTTTTTTTTCTTGCATATTGGAAATTGAAAATTGAAATGATGATGACTCTGACTCGGCGAGTAATTCTCTTTCTTAGAACACAGAAGAAGGGTTTAGGCCTAGGGGATATTGCGAGTGAAGAAGTGGAGGGGAAGAAGAGAGGGAGTGGGGTTTTAGAAAAATGAGTGGTTTGGTTTGGCCCAAGTCAAAAATAATGGTACGCACTGCACAACGCAAGCGCAAACCAAATGCAAATATAGAATAGAGATTCACCTGGGCTGGGATTCATGCCCCGTCACCTCTCCTATCCTAGATCAGAACAGAATCAGATTGCTAATAGACGACACCTAGCCCAGTACCGTTTCGACCACAGACATGTTTTCTGCTGCTTCTTTTTTTCCCTAAACTTGGTCGCAACGAAAGATGTTGGGCTATATGGGCCTCTCCGATTGGGTTTTTATTGAGATGGAGCAACGGCTTGATGTATTGCCGGTTAACACATAATTTTTTGGGAAAAGTCCTAAAAACTCTCTTGAATTATGCTCTTATTGCACTTTACCACCCATGCTTCAAAAACGTAGGAAAGACCTCCTTGAACTTTCAAAATGTGTACTTTACCCCCCGACCCTAACGTCCGTTCATTAATGTGCACATAATGTGATTAATCTGGGCCATAGTGTAATTTTATAAGGGTATAAATGAAAATAAATTTATAAAAAGTGGGGTCAAAAAGTAATATTCAAAGAATTTTGAGGTCAAATTGTAATTTTCAAATCTCTTCTTCCGTCCATTAATGGACGGACGTTAGGGTCTTGGGGGTAAAGTGCACATTTTGAAAGTTCAAGGAGGTCTTTCCTACGTTTTTGAAGCATGGGTGGTAAAGTGCAATAAGAGCATAGTT